>VDFB02321756.1:0-108268 GCA_007258455.2 Sequoia sempervirens
GAGAGGAGCAAAAGATGGAAGAAAGATACATCAGAATTCAATAAAGATAAGTTTCTTTCTCCCTTATTCTGATCTTTTAATATTTGCTACATATTTCATTCATAGGTTGATTTCTTTATTCATGTTTTTTTTTTTAAATATTGTTCATAAATTCTAATGTATTCATGTCATAACCAGAGATAGTAAACCTTATATAATTCTTTGGATAATTATGAACTGTTAGTAATCTCTCTCTAAAATGCTTCTAGGACAGATCTAGGAGCAAGAAGGTGATGAGAGATTGTTTAGTGATGAAAAGCTTGAGGCATCTTGTGAGGAAGTCATGCCGACCAAAGAAATGATCAAGCGTGAAGTCACAACTTGCAGCCATGAGACTAAGTTGGTGGCTAGAGGGAGTTCACTTCCAGAAGACTTCTTTGCCATCTCTGAAGCAGGGATCAAGAGGGAGCTTTGTAACTCACTGAGAAGAAGTGAAGATTACTGTATTGCAAGGCTAGGTGCTAAACCCTTAGAGGATCCCTTCAACTGCTGAGATCAGAATTGCTCAAAACTGTCATATGGATTTGTCATTGGTAGCTCCGCAAACCTATTCAGAATAGAGTGATCTGCAATGAGGTCGGGGAGGTCAACCCTGAACTCTCTACAGTACCAGAGGTGTGCACTGGAAAACATTTATCTAAGGCAAGCAGGTCAGAAGGTTGATACAAGTACTTAAAGATTCAGAGGGAGCCTACTATTGATATTTTGAAGAGATTTGGTACGATGGATTGCAAATCCATGTCTACACCTATGGAAACCAACTTGCACAAGTTGAAGGGGGCTGCAGCTAGATCAGACCTGGTGGATCCCACGATGTACAAGCAATTGATTAGATCCTTGATGTATCTAGTTAACACTAGACCTGAAATCTGTTATGCAATGGGTATGGCTTGAGATATTCTTCTGGTGTGGACTTGGAGCTGCATGAATATTTTGACCCTGATTGGGCAGGGTGTGTTGCTGATCGGAAGAGCACCTCTGGATATGTTTCAATTTGGGGTCTGCGATGATCGCCTGGTGTAGCAGGAAGCAGTCTTCAGTAGCACTAAGCACCGCAAAGGCCGAGTATATTACAGCTTGTGTAGCAGCTCGAGAAGCAATGTGGCTTCGGAAACTCCTTGCAGGATTGTTTGGACAATCATTGGAGCTAACTTTTATTGTTTGCCTTAATGCATTTTTCTCTGAGACAGAGGAATTTGAGGTGTAAGCCCTTGTTAATGCATTTTTCTCTGAGACGTTGGAATTTGAGGTGTAAGCCCTTGTTAATTAGTTCTTCTCTGTGAGAGAAGTTCGAAGTGAAATCCCTTGATTCCACCCTCTGAGAGACCCATGGTGGATGTCATGTGTGTGACTCCATGACAGCATCACGTGAGAGAATCCGTGATGATCTTTTTGTACTTGTGTTTCACCCTCTGGGAGACCCATGGTGAAAAGTCATGTTGAGGTGACAACATCACGCAAGTGATGAACACTTGTACATACCATATATGGTTGTAGCCATTATGGTTGATATCATGTTGAGGTGATATCTAATATCACGATGAGGTGATATTCTTCTTTTCCACATTTGGTTGTAGCCATTGTGGTAGACATCATGTTGAGGTGATATGTCTTGTGTAGCTGGAAGTACTCTCCCTAGCTGAGAGGGAGTGTTGATGATTATAGCAGCATCGTGTGATTCCTTCCGGCCCAGATCACTTGGAGAGAACAATTAAATGTTAGCTATCAGCTATTTAATTGTTATATGCGATTTCCTTGAAGAGGCACTTCATTTGATAAATAATGATTAAATGTATTTAATGAAGTAATATGAATTATTGAGGAGGCACGATTCTAAGGAGGCCGACTTCTTGATTATTAATTGTCATATTTGTTGATCAAGGCCGACATGCTATGTTTGGAGAGTCACGTCTCTCCCTTCATTTTGTATATATATTCATTTGTTTGGTCATTGTTCACAATCCATTCATTAGCATTCATATCCAGTTCGAGTTATCCTTGTGCGAGTTCATCTCGGAAACAGATTGAGATCTGGTAGAAATTTGAATTAGTTAAGCGGTTTGCATCCTCGGGTTCGGTGCATCGGTTTGTGGGTGCTTTGTGTTAGCCTTCTTATGATCATTGTATAAGTAACATTCTTATTTGAAATTCAATAATATAAGAGATTATTAGGTGGGTTTTCTCCCCTCAAGGAGGGTTTTCCAGGGTATATTACGTGTTGTGTGTCTAAATTTTTGAAATAAAATCTGCTTTTATGTCTGATCACAAAACCTAACATTTTTGCCGATAGGCGTGTGGTTGATTGGTCAAATTAAGCTTGGTTGTTGTGGCGATACGGGGTTTCAAACCTTAACAGACCCGTGCTGTGAGACCTTGTGCCTTATTTGGAGCCTTTATTACTTTCGCCCGGGTTTGGTGTTCTTATTGGTTTGTTGTATCCGGTTCCTTAGCTCCGGTCCAAAAAGCGTTTACCCTAATATTATGGGTGCACAAAAACTAACATTTATGAGGATGTTCCTTCACCTGATTGATGATTCCATAGTCTCTTTGTGAGCCAAATGCTCCCCCCTCTCGAAATATTCCTCCCCTACGTTAATCACTTTCTTGAATATGCTTTAGCAAGGTAGAATAACACCTGTGGCGGAAAGATGAGGTTAAGAGCTCGATAATCATATAAGAGGCTACAGGCTTAATTAACATTTTTATTTTATCAATCATGTCAGACATGGAACCGAGTCATGAATGTCCGCAGGTTTCTTCCGTCTATTTAAATGTTCCATACTCTTCCTTTATATGGGCCAGTCAAAGTCTCATTTGCCTTTTAGTAAGAGACATGCCTTTCTGCCCCCGTGGGTCTTTGGGATCGATTTAGCAACAAGTGTGGAATAGTAACCGTTGTCTCCTAATTGTATGTCAAGGACCTGAATTATGTATCGGCTTGTATGTGTTGTTATATTTGTTATTTATTCAATATTATTTCTTTTATGATTTCTTAATTATTATTATAGTATTTTGGTGTTTTATATTAATATATTTTGTATACTTCTCATTCTAGTATTATATAAATTGATTTTATTGTTTCTATATTAATTTTATATATTTTAAGTATTTATTATATCATAGTGATTATAATATTTATAATTATAATATTGTTTTTGACAATTATAATTATAATGATAGAGAAATAGTTAATATTTTTAGTTCACGCGATTGGCGGTATATCATGCTTTCACCTAGGTCTATTTTGTTTGCAAATAGCAACCAATAGAAGTGACGAATTAAACTATGGGTACAAAGTTTTCTAAAGTTTATTTTTATGTCATATTTATTTAATATTTTTCACACACATTTTGTCAAATTCTATTGGACAATCGATGACTACAGTCATATTTTGGATGATGTAATCAATTTGAATATTCTATGGTTTTGTCATCTATTCGGATTTGAACACTCTTCCTGCATAGTGCATTTGTAGTGGGTAGTGCTTTTTACTATGCCACTTGACTATGGAGACTATTGAAAGCATAATGCATCTTTCTGGTTTGGCATCGAAATAATTGTTTTAGTGGAAGAGTGGTGTAGTTGGTAGTGTGTTTTCCTGTGCCAATTGACTACGGAGACTATTGATTGCATTATTGCAGCTAACGGCCGACAAAATGATTGTATGAAGATTTTTTTTGATTAAAAAACTCAATAATACGATTGTCTTTGAATCTTCATTTATTGCCATACTATCAAAAAAAATCCAAGGTTTTATAAATACATTTTATGAGTTTGCAAATTGCGAATGTGTGGGAAAAACACTGGGAGTTTCTGATGTGCTGTGCAGTCTTCGACAACGAAAATACGCTGGTTCAAAATTTAAACAGGTGCATTTTTTTTGTCAGATTTGTTGTATGGTTTTGCGATTGAAAATAGTTTTAATATTTGCAGATTTATAAAGAATGTTTTAGTGAATGGGTTTTGTATTTGTTTCGATTTGTCAGAAAGTTGTCCTTCAGTTCTATGTTGCTTTTGAAAACGGCCAATTGAAACAAGGGCCTGAAGTCTTTCCCTAGCAATCACAAGAGGGTCCTTCTCAATCAACTCTGAGTCACGGTAAGCTTCTCTAAGAAAGACAGAATCGCGTATTCCCTTTAAAGACACATAGAACATATCTGGATGCCTGATTAGCATTGCCCTTATCTTCTGAGAGAATTTGTAATCATCTCTGAAATGTGTAAGATGGTCTACTAGTGTTCTCTTTTCTATTGTCAGGCTAAGAAGCTCATGTACCACAGCACAAGCATGTTTCTCTGCCTCCATTGAAGCTGGGTCCAAGTCTTTGATATCAGCATAAGGCGAAAAGAATGGCATTTCCTTGAAAGCGCTTAGCCTCTCACGATCTCTCCTTTTGAGGTTAAGCCCTTTTGGCAATAGTACCCTGTTGAACTTGGGTTTCCTATCAATGATCAAATTTCTCTCGGTAATCTCTCTCTCCCGTAATTCTGCCTCGGCCAATTCCGCAGCAGAGACAGCTAGAGCAGGATCCCAACTGGTCAGTTCTAATGCAAGGCCTCTGGGAGAAGCAACAACCTTAAAATACTGTGGATACTTAGTGCAAATAGTGGTCTTGAAATCATCAGGAAGCCCAAGATCATGCTTAAGGTGACTTATTCTCTCCAAGGAGACCCTCTTATCAATAGACATCATCACAATTTTCCTCAACTTGGTAACCAAACGCTCCTCCATCTCCTGCCTTATACCCACTTCCTCCATATATATCTTATCCGCTGATGGGGTCAATCTAAAATAAAGCGAATAAACACCTTCTTCCACAATTTAAAAAACTGCCAGATATTTCTTAAGCAATGCAATAACCCTTCAAAAATTCTCAGAGCATTGGAAACTAAATTACATCTTTGGTCAAATGAAACAACTATTAAACAAGTTATCATGGTAAGAGGTAAAGACTCATTAGCTAATTTATCCATCACAAAGTATTCTGAGCTGGACAATTCAAATATTTTGAAGAAATTGCACAATATTAAAAGTGAAACAAGAAATTGAACCAAAAATGTGACAAATTCATCAAATAACAAAAGTCAAATTAAAAAAAAATCCTCCAAATCAAAATTCAATTTTTTTGGGTGAGATTTTGAAAAATAGGGGTTTATTGTGAGAGACAATTAAAAAAAATCCCTTGAAGACAAAAAGCTAAATTTGTATTTCACAAAGATGTATGGAAAATTAGGTGTAATGGGGGCATTTTTCTATATGAGCAAGATTCAAAGTTGTACCGATCCAATAGTTTCTTAGTCCTAATATGTTTAATGTTCACATTTGTAGATCATCCTAATGGTATCACTATATTTATCGGTAGTTCTGTCAACATTGGTTATATTTATTAGCAGATGTATCACAAACATTAAACAGAAAACTTGATCCCCTGTAACCTGAGCACTTGCGATTGAAAAATTCTTTGGCTAAAGTGGTCTTTCCAGACCCTTCGCTCCCATAAATACCGATTATCCCACCCCTCTCGTGATACTCTTGCCGGAAAGACCGGCAATGCTTTTCAAAATCTTCTATAAGCTCATTGACTCCGAGCTTATATCTTGCAACCTGCAGAGGAACGTTTCTTTTTTCCATCACATTTATTTCAACCTCGAAATGAATGTTTCCCTTTCTCAACAGTTGCTCTACTTTGAACACAAGGCATTTACAAAGCTCATTCATATCACTGCAAAAATACCATAAACAAAACTTCAACTACAAAATAGTTGTAAGACTAAACCAATGAATTGAATGGGAAAACAAAAATTCAGTATATAAATATAAACTATTAATCGAAAAACAAAATTATGATATTGCTATCAGAATTCAACCCTGTAGCATAAACAGGAAACGCCAACATGGAAGGGGAAACAGCTAAACAAAGTTTTCACAGTTATGGAGTGACATCTATTCTCAACTGCAGCTCACTTCTTTCTTTTTCAATAACTGTAACTGCAGTCTAGGCTGAAGGACAAATATTTAAGCCCCCTGTCAAATAACTAAAATTCGCAAAGGAATAAAATTCGGCCTATTGGCTTTCATACAATAAGGACTTAGGCATAATTACTTATAAGCTAGAGAAATCTTATAAAGCAGGATAACTCACTACTTTTCAACGTTATTTGCTTCCGCGAAATTTGTCCCGTTCCCATGTTGCCAAGCCTTGTCGGCTGGGCTTAGACGTCACACAGCAAGCAGCGTTGACTGCTTAGGTTTTTGTGACTCTTTAACTCAAGGTCTCTTTAATTCAACTCTACCTGCTTCTTTATGCTACATTTTTATAGAAATATTTATGCCATGTCCTTTATTGGTTGCATTGAAGAATGGTCTATAAACTTAGCATTTATTTAAAATGATAAGGTTATATTTAATTTGAATTTTTTATTTAATATATATTATTTTTATTATATTTTTTATATGAAAATTTAAATATTGAATTATAATTTTTTAAAATTTAAAAATATTTAGAATATTATGAAAAATAAATAAAAATTGTATTGAATAAAGTAAAGATACAAAGAATATTTAGAGGTAGTTGAATGAGACCTAAAAATATACATCTTATCAAGGATCACAATTTTTTTTATATTTGGGCAAGGTTTTTTACATGAATTTTTTTCAGTTGTAGATCTATGGTCTTGTAAAATTAAATTATTCTTTGTTTTTTCATTGTGAATGATAGCATTCTCTTTTTTTTTTTTATTTTTTTAATTTATTTTGACATGTAATCAATAAGTTATTTATAAGAATTGTAGTTGGAAAAGGCAATGTATATCGTTTTTATGTTCCTGAAATAGTAACAAAAATAATTAACGTATAATGTAGAATTTATTTTTTAATATTGACAACCTAGGAATTATATTCTTATCATAGAACCAAATGAAGCATACATTATTTACATCATTCATTTTTTGACAATGTAGAATTGGAGAGGTTTGGTTTTGGCAAAAGCATTTTTGTGTTAAATTTTGTTTCATTATACTCTTGAAGTTGATAGTATATGCAACATGGTTTAATACTAAAAATGCTTTGGCTGAAATAAAAGTTGTCCATTGCAAGTATCTATATCGTAAACATGATGTTACATATTTGAAGAATGCAAACCATAGTTCATTAAATATTGAGGAAATGGTATTTTAGTACCAACACCTATCCATGTATTTGCCAAAATTGTCCTCGAGAAAAATAAAAGATGACAATTAGTGTGAATGAAAAAATATTTATTATTCGTTGTGATTTTGTTGTTAATTAACACTGGTTAGAAATACCTGTAGATGTGCCCATTTCACATGAAGTGTGATTTCTAGTATAATTGTCCAAAGGGGATTTGTAATGACATATTACATTACAAGAAAATTGATTAACAAATGTATACCATTAAGGTGTTGTCTAACCATGCAAGTCATAGAAAATTGATGTTGATCTGTAGAATTGAACCCATTCCCTTGTCAAGACAAAGGACAGTCGCTATTCATCTAGAATGTTTGCGCAAAATCCTCTTTGTCAAAAATACAAGATGACAAATACCAACAATGGAAAAATGTTATAACTAAAACTGAAGTTGCAAAAAATGTCTACCATTAAATTTTGTATGAATTCTAGGAATGACATTTTTTGTGAGTAACTGTAAAGCAATATCTCTGTTGTCAAGTGGCATTAGCATGGCTAGACAAGCACAAACTGACCCCTATGATATAAAGGGTATCATCTCATTAAATTTCAATCTTCACCATAGTTAAAAAAATGGGTTTCCCTTGTAGTTGTAATCAACATGATTAGCTTAAACTGAGTAGTTCATAAATGGAAAGAAGTAAGTTGATGATACTCTCAAAAATCATATAAAGCAAAGGTTCATGTGTAGCCTTTTCAGTGTATTTAATCATCATCAAAGGCATTTTCACATCAAATTTCAATATGGGGCATAGTTCAAATTTTAAAATTTCCTAAGATTTCTTTGTTTTGACAAAAAAAATCTAAGAGTTATGTCATTGGAATTGTGAAAATTTCTCATTTTTGAGAAAGCAATTTGTCATTAGAATGCATATTTAAATCCATCATCTTTTGCAATTGAAGGACATCAAGGCAACATAATGAGCAAATTATGCAAAAGGAATACAAATGTTGACAATGGCTATGACAAGATGATGTTAATGGGATTTGCAATTTTGATAACAGAAATGTTGATCCTCTTTGCATTGCTCATCTTAGTAAAAAAAACATCTCATTTTATAATATTAACTGTAGCAAGTGTATTACTCATATTTTATATATTTGCCATTTGACTATTTCTTAGAAATAAAATACAGTTACTCTATGAATATGCTAAAGACTTTTAGATAAATAAATCAGTTGTGAATTTATTCTATTCTGATCTATGTTGTGTTTCGTATATGTAATTCTTTGTTATCAAATTTGCATTAAGAAATTTCAATTTGCACTTGATACAACATTAGAAATGTATATATGTTAGATAGGAAAATGTTTTGACAAAGTGTCAATTGTGCTTTAGAAAATTAAACGAAGCAATGGAGAAAAGATACAAAGGTGTCAGAAAAAGATCGAGTAGTTATGGTGCAGAAATCTATAACCCCAACTTAAAGAAGCAATAATGGCTTGGAACTTTTGACAGTGCAGAAGAAGCAGCCCATGCTTATGATAAAGCTGCAATTGCAATTGCAGGAGATAATGCAATCACCAATTTTCTCTATATCGATTCTAAACCATCTAGCGACTTGTCAAAGGAATCTGCTCCTGAATTATGTGAACCTGAATCGAGAATTAAAAAAAAGAGCTTAAAGAATATATATGGAAAACAGTGTGCATCTGATCGATGCAAAGAGAAAGTAGAAGAAAACAAAGAGCTATGCTTGAGTTATGTTGAGTCTAAACAATGTGTAAAATCTAGGTCATATAGAGGTGTTAGGCAGCGTCCTTGGGGGAGCTACGTTGCAGAAATTTGGAATAATAAATTGAAAAAAGGACAATGGCTGGGAAGTTTTGTAACTGCTAAACAAGCTGCCTATGCTTATGATATGGCTGCAATATCCATTAAAGGAAGTAAAGCAATCACAAATTTCAACTATATGAATTCAAACCCAGCAGACATAACACAATCCAGTAAATTTGTGAAACAAACTTTGCTTCAGAAGAGCTCAAGCAGTTTAACAACAGAAGAAGTAGGATCAGATCCCATGACTGATAACAATATTTCTCAAGAGAACATTGTTAATGATATACAATGTTTTCAAAATATGATGGATGACAATCAATCCCTTCTTGACCCTCATTACAACAAATTAGATCTTCCTATTTCTGATGCAAAAGATATTAGTATCATCTGTAGTACCAATATTGATACTAGAATACCATTCGAAGACTATATCTTTGATAATTCTATTACAAACTTTGGCATGCATTTTCCAAGCACATTTGAATCTGTTAATTTTGATATCTTTTGTCAGAATCCCAAGTTTGTAAGTCCATCTTCATTGCCATGCTTTGAGCCCAATATTAGGTCTACTGATAGCCCTATTCTAGTTAGTTGTTCCAAAAATGATATGACTTCAACAATGAATACTGAGAAATTGAATTTTCTCAAAGAAATTGAAAGTCAAGATACATGCCCATTCTTGATAGATTCTCGATTTGCAGTTAACAGTCTTGAGAGAAACGAGCAAAATAATATCAATTATGATATTAGTAATTTGTATGAAGATGGTACTGCTTCTACATCGATTTACATGAAGAAACATGTTCCTCCTCCAGCCCCTGGCACATCTCCAGTATTGGCATTCACTTTAGATACAATTGCTTCTGAGGAAGTTATTAATGTTTCTTCTCCATAGGGAAGCTCTATCTAGTTCGTACAATTCCATATAATTTTTTGTTTTTCGTATTCAACAATACAATTTGAAGCATACTATTCTTATGATAAACTTTACCTATAGTTTTCCTATGTTTTTGGATTCTAAAAAATGTGCATATCTAATCGTCTAGATAGCGTGACATTGTGAGAACAGTAATTTAGAGTCTCAAATGTTTTGTAGTATGAATGCATTTTGCAATATATCATTTATCATCTTTATAAAATACTGTATTTTTCTTCTTTCTTTTGGATCTGCAATGTTTGCATCAGTTCAATTTATTGTTTTCAAGAATAATTTGGATAGTATAATTGAACATAGACAATGCTTTTCACCTTTTTGATATTTGTTGAATGGTTTTCTGGCTTGTTTCGGCTCTCTTGCTAGACTCCATTATTAGCTAAAAGAAATACTAATAATGTTAATATTTTTAAAAAGTTACTAAGTGGATTTGAATTTGTCATTTGTTTCAATGTTTATATAAATAGGATCATGATCACTCCAATAGGCTTCTGATTTGTAAATAGAACATGGTTTTGCATTTATGTTGCACCAAATACGATCAATTAGTGGCTTCTTGACATGGTTTAATTTATATAACATAAATTTGATTTTAGAATTGTGCATGTGATTTGATAGCCAATTCTTTTGTGCATTATCCACTAACATATCAATGTTGAAGTCAACTAGAATATATAAAGTTGATGTTAAATTGATAGAGGAGAATACTTGATTTGTGATTGTTATAATTTCTGTTACTAGTGTGGTGGGTCTTGCATATAGATTACATATGTTGATCTCATCACTTGGCAAATTTATTATTATTGTTATAGCTTCTACATTTGTTGTTTTATGTTGCACTATGTTTGAAATTGATAGATTATTTCTAGTAAATGTTAGTTGCTCTTAAAAGACACTTGCAATATAAAAATGCACACCAAACAGGAATGGTACGTGCAAATATGATAATGAAAACCTTGGATCAATTATCAAACAAAAAATTATAAAAGATGGAGAATGTTAAGCAACAACTATTACCACTATGTTAAGCAATTATTACCACTATGTTAAGCAATTCTGAAACAAACAACAACGCACAAATCCTAGGTGAGAATGGACATAATCGTCTCTTTTTAAATATGCCTTTCTGTTATTTCTAATATCATGATTCTGGGGACATGACAGTCCTCCCCTCCCAAATTTGCTTGTGCTCAAGCAATTTAAAATTTGGGAGATCAAACATCTTAGTTTCCCTTAATTGGCGATGCCCAAATTTGTCCTAGGTCTTCAATCTAAATCAACAAGGGATTAGAGAATACTCCCCACCTGATTGAAGTCGTCAATGAAGGCTTGCACATAATTTAGAATCATTCACCCTTATTATACTAGTTAGCAGATCATAGTTATTCACCCCAATAATAAGTAGTAGGATTAAATGTTAGTAATTCCTGGTCAATCATTAATTTGATCAAAGTACTCTAACATCTAGGGAGGGTTCAACCACAAGAGAGTGTGGGGCACATGACTTGATGGGGAGCCTAGGATCCATCATGCCAACTCTTACCCTTTTCTCTTATCATTTAGCCTCTTTGGGTCTGCTTGGTCCTCCCTTATAGAAAAAGTTCTCCATTATAGGACGCTATGTCCTCCCTTATAGGACACGATGTCCTCAACTATAGGACGCGATGTCGTCCCTTATAGGTTGCAATGACCTCCACTATAGGACGCAATGTCCTCCATTATTGTCGCAATGACCTCCCTTTATAGGTCGCAATGACCTCCATTATAGGATGCAATGTCCTCCATTATCGATCACAATGACCTCCATTATCAGTCACAATGACCACAATTATCGGTTGCAATGACCGCAATTATCAGTCGCAATGACCACCACTATCGGATGCAATGTCCGCCATTATTGGTCGCAATGACCACCATTATCGATTGCAATGACCGCCATTATAGGATACTTGGTGTCTCAACTCCTCTAGACCCAAAGACAATACCCTCGGATACCTCAAAGGCAAGTACCCCCTTGGCCCAAGTGGGCTCATCTTGTCCCCTCCTGGGTGGCATATCTAGAAGAGGTCTTCATTGTCCTGTTGGCTCAACTCCTCTAGACCTAAAGGTAGTACCCGTTGAGACAACGACAGTATCCCCTTGGCCCATGTGGGCTCATCTTGTCCCCTCCTGGGTTGCGTATCTAGAAGAGTTCTTCATTGCTATCCCCCTTTGCAATACTCTTGTAAAGTCTTTTGACTGCATTGGTGCCTTGGTTCCCATACATTTCTGCTATCAAGGCATGGCCCTCCTTCCTCAGTTCCTCTCGATCATGGAAAGGTGAGTTCCTTGCGCTCTTTCTTTCCCATGAAACTACCCAACCTTCATCTGCAACCTCTCAGTTATTCTGGATCCTTGATGCGATTCCCTTGGTGACCCTTCGATCCTCCAAGAAACGATCAATCAAAAATGATAATGAAGAAATTTACAATTGAGGGAACATTCAAAGTATCTAGTTCTTAATGCTTGATAAGAAAATATTTCAATTGAATATTTACAACTAGATGTTAATAACAAGAATGTTGAAGTAATCAATCACATCTGAAATTTTAAAACTTTCCTTGGCCAAGCAGAATTAATTATCAATCTACACAATATGTAGTAACTTTACTTATCTGTGAACACCCAAGTTCTAATTTGCTTTTCCCGTCTTGCGCTGTCCCAAATCATGGCCTTTCCCTCATATCTTCTCTTCACGTATTTGCATCAAAGGCTGCAGCTAGTCTTTGCTCCATAAATTTCCCCTAACATAGTAGAATGAGGCGGTCTGATCTAAAGAGTTCGTTGAAATTGATTCAGATTGGCTGAGTCTTTCATGACTGTTTTTATTCCTAGGATATCTCCTATGGTAAGTTTGTATTGGCCCTTTCTTTCACAGGATGGCAGGATTATGCTCTGATACCACTGTAATGTCCCTTACCAAGTCTGATTGGTTTTCTTCCATTATCTCATGTTTGACCGATACGAGCATTTTGTCAAACGGTTTACTTGCTTGTCAATATGAGTTATGTTTAGATTGTTTTTGGAGAAATACTTTCATAAATTGAACCTTCCAAGATTTATGATCGTTTGCTATTCTACTATTGCCAATATCAATTAACTGAGTTTCCCGACCAAGATACTATTGTAATGTATGAAGCACAGTGAATATTTAATACTTGATCTAGAAAATAATATTGTTCCTCTCAATACAAACAACCGCAGTCTTTAAGGAATTGGACATGAAATATTTTATTGATTTAAGCAAGTCAGTGTTACCATAGTACCATATGTTTGCTGGCCGGTAAGTAGTACCGATGGTTCTATCTCGCCCATGGGTCTCCCACCCGATATATACCAATAATCCCTTTAATGTAGGCGAAGGAAGGTATTAATCGCATAGAGTGAATAGACTAATGTTATCCTTGAAGTCGCGATAGCATATAATCGCCCTGGCATGACAAAGGTGGTGGCGGAGAATACATTACGCGGTCCTTTGTTTGACCACTCTACAATTCACGTAAGACCGATAGAAGTGTCAACAAATAGAAGTGGTCCTTTGTTTGACCACTCTACAATCCACGTAAGACCAATAGAAGTGTCAACAAATAAGTCATAAGAAAAAAGACAAATATAGTGTAGCTTCCTTTATTTCTATACACCCCTAGTAATGAGCATACCCCAGCAGTGGAATATATACATATTGTGTAAAATATTAGATTGTTTATTGATAAAGAAGAGCCTTGCTCTTATACACTTTACAAACCCCCAAAGTTAGGGAGATAACAGAACGTAACTGAAAGAGTTAACAAACAATGAACTGAAAGAAACAAAAGCATACAAAGAGGCTATAATCATGGAGACGTGATTATAGGCAAACTAAACGAAACTAAAGCATTAAAATAGGCATGACAAGTGCCATTACAGATTTACAGATATGAGCATTAAACTAGGAACGCATTAAACTAGGAACTTAC
The DNA here is from genome assembly GCA_007258455.2 of Sequoia sempervirens. NCBI lineage: Eukaryota > Viridiplantae > Streptophyta > Pinopsida > Cupressales > Cupressaceae > Sequoia > Sequoia sempervirens. The sequence continues at coordinate 13,955 of VDFB02321756.1, forward strand.
TATAGTTCTAATACCCTCCCTTAATGCTCAATCTCTCAACTAAAGAAAAACTAAGTCTACCTATACTGTGTTGGTCATCAAAATGCAAAGTGTGCAAACTCCTGCTTCTACTCAGTTTGCTCCACTACGTGAGCACTTTGCTAAGATGCTTCCTGGTTGGACTTCTCATCAGCCAACCGCTTTCTGCAATACCTCTGTATATGACCAATCTTCCCACAGTAATGGCAAGTAAAAGACATCTTGGAGCCCTCCTCCGAATCACCTCGTCCTTTCTGCTGAGTGAACTTGCCTTTGCCAATGTCCTTGGCAGTAAATGCTTGTTCAGCACTTGGAGACTCACTATTGCTCCCAAATTGCTTCTTCCACCGATCCTGCTGCAAAAGCTTGTTGCACATATCATCAAACTTCAAGTCAACATTGGTGGATGTAATGTTGAGCGTTTCGATGAAGTGCTCGTAGGAACGTGGCAAACTTTTCAAAGTGATTACCACCATATCCTCCTCTTCTACCTTACGACCAATGGCCTCCAATTGATTGCGAATATTTTTTACTTTCATCAAGTGCTCCTGCAAAGACACTTGGTCATCCATCATAATAGAAAAGAGCATATTCTTCAGAAAGAAAGCCCTTCCTTTGTCTGAGGTCTCATGAAGATCTTTCAAATGCTTCCAGATCTCCGCAGCTGATTTACCAGAAGGTATTTCTGGTAACATGTCATCGGCGATAGATAATTTAAGAAGCATGACTGCCTCCCTATTACTTCCATCATACTTGTCCTGATCCTTCCTAACAGCAGTGGGGCGAACTTTTGTACCAAGAACAAGCGCATCCAGACACCGGTACTCAAAGATGGTAAGCATCCTCTGCTTCCACATGTTGTAGTTCTTTCCATTGAACCTCTGCGAATTTTCCAACATAATATTGGACAAAGTCACCATCCCTCCCGTTTTCCAAAGCACGAAAAACGAGGTAATCCAAAACTCTGTAAATTTTTGAGGAAATTTTTTTCGAAAAACTTTATACAAAAATTTTATTTTTCCCAGAATTTCTGTCAAAACTGGCTGAAAGAACTTTTCAAGCTGCCATGAAATCACGTGAACTTGGCACAAATCTCAAAGCATGGATTTGAAGGTATGAATTTTGAAGTACCCAGAAAAAAATAGACAACCCAAAAAATATCTCCAAAAACCCATAAAAATACTGTACTCAAAAAAAAATTTCGGCTTCAATTAGAGGAGATATCTGCAAAACCCAGTCGCGTGGGCTAAAAACACAGAGCCATGCAAACAAAAAATCACGCCCAAAATAAATCACGGGTTGCAGGCGTCGCAATCAGTAGAAGACACGACAATGGAGGTCGCATGAACAAAGACCTGTCACAAACACCTGTCGCTGAAGATTACAGTGCAGAAAATACGTCCGTCGCGGAAGACAAACAGGTGAAAAATGCGTTCAAGAAGACGGTGTTGCAGAAAAAACGCGTCACAAATTGTGGCTCCCAGCTCGAAAAAAGTTTCCAGAAAATAGAAAAAAAATTGCGCCCAGTAAATGAAGTTGCATGGCCAGAAGAAAAAACACAAAATCCCGCTAAAACACATCCACCATAAGAAAAAAAACGTGGCTAGCAGAAACGCCCAGAGGTGCGTTGGAAGAAACGCGTGAAACCCTCAGACCACAAACTCTAAAAAAACGCGATTTAAAACTCCATAAAAGAAACACACGATTTTCACAATAAACCCTCACAAATTTGGCTCAGAAAATAAAATCCGTGATTTCTCATTGTAGAAAAATAGACACGAATTTCTAAAATATTTCTAACCAGGTTCAAGAAGCCGGAGCTCTGATACCATATTGTGTAAAATATTAGATTGTTTATTGATAAAGAAGAGCCTTGCTCTTATACACTTTACAAACGCCCAAAGTTAGGGAGATAACAGAACGTAACTGAAAGAGTTAACAAACAATGAACTGAAAGAAACAAAAGCATACAAAGAGGCTATAATCATGGAGACGTGATTATAGGAAAACTAAACGAAACTAAAGCATTAAAATAGGCATGACAAGTGCCATTACAGATTTACAGATATGAGCATTAAACTAGGAACTTACTATAGTTCTAATAATATATCCTCTCGTGTATGATGGTATCGTTCAATTTCGGGTGCCTAAGGCTCGATGATGGCTTGGTTCAGATTTCTATCTCTATGCCAGATCTATAGATGTATTTATGAGGATGTTCCTTCACCTGATTGATGATTCCATAGTCTCTTTGTGAGCCAAATGCTCCCCCCTATCGAAATATTCCTCCCCTACATTAATCACTTTCTTGAATATGCTTTAGCGAGGTAGAATAACACCTGTGGCAGAAAGATGAGGTTAAGAGCCCGATAATCATATAAGAGGCTACAGGCTTAATTAACATTTTTATTTTATCAATCATGTCAGACATGGAACCGAGTCATGAATGTCCGCGGGTTTCTTCCATCTATTTAAATGTTCCATACTCTTCCTTTATATGGGCCAATCAAAGTCTCATTTGCCTTTTAGTAAGAGACATGCCTTTCTGCCCCCGTGGGTCTTTGGGATCGATTTAGCAACAAGTGTGGAATAGTAACCGTTGTCTCCTAATTGTATGTCAAGGACCTGAATTATGTATCGGCTTGTATGTGTTGTTATATTTGTTATTTATTCAATATTATTTCTTTTATGATTTCTTAATTATTATTATAGTATTTTGGTGTTTTATATTAATATATTTTGTATACTTCTCATTCTAGTATTATATAAATTGATTTTATTGTTTTTATATTAATTTTATATATTTTACGTATTTATTATATCATAGTGATTATAATATTTAAATTATTAATATCTATATTTTAATATTTATAATTATAATATTGTCTTTGACAATTATAATCATAATGATAAGAAATGGTTAATATTTTTAAATATGCCTTTTTGTTATTTCTAATATCATGATTCTAGGGACATGACATCTATGTATGAAGCTTCTTTTCAAGGATGGAGACCCTTGTAGAACCCCCACTATTTTATCTATAAATTTGCGGTATCTCATAGAACTCCAAATGTGGAACTATTGCTAAAGTGTTCAAAACAAATAAAAATAATTGATCAAAATCAAAACAACAAGTAATGAAAATAGAATTACTTTTATACATTTTTTGTTCTTTCTATTGAGAATTTCATTGCTAAGAGTGTCTTTCGATCAGCATCAGCTTAGAGCTATTAAATAAATCTCAGGCTAGCTTCTGGTCTCCTTCAATAAAATAGTAAACCCAAATAGAAGTGCAATTAGAAGGCACGATCCAAAATTTCAACGTTCTAATATTGTGAAAAGTGCAGAACTTACAACATTCCTAACTTGCAAAGGCAATCAATCACCAAACCTTTTTAAGGGAAAAAAATATTCCAATTTGATGGACTATAGAAGATTGGAGCCTCTAAAAACTAAAATCAAATTATTTAATTTCAAAGAAATAACAATACCTTTGTTAGCACATAATGTTAATTGTTTTTCAAGGTCGAAGCAAAGAATGTTTGACTAAAATATTGAGTGGAACAAACTCAGGTGGTTAAATATTGGGGCTCCCAAATTGGAGACCCGTATTCAAATTCCCAGGAAAAGAGATAATGTGCTGAAATGCATAAAATACCACATCCAATTTACTGGGTGAGACCTACCCTAAAGGACAACGATAGCTGCAAGTTTTGGTTGAATGTGATTGAAGAGATATCATATTGTCATGTCATCTAAGCTAAAGGTCATCCTGCAAGAGGAATTTAACATTTTAAAAAAATACACTGTTGATTGTTTTCCAAGTTTTAATTAAAGTAGCTTTTACTAAAATACAAAAGTTTAGCAAGCCACAGTTTCTTGTCATCGCTACTTGCATACCTTAAAAAGTTATATTAAAAAAAAATTTAAAAACTAATGAAACAATTTAAAAGCATTCACCCTTTGTTAATAGTGTATTTGAGAATATGGAAGAACATAGCATTTCTTGGAAAGCACCTAAAGTTGGTTTAGTCAAGTTGAATTTTGATGGAGCCATGAAAGGCAATCCTGGTCCAGTGAAGTCACTTCTCCCCAGGTACGCGTCCCCTACCCTGGTACCCTCATCCACGTACTCGGGACGTTTCGAGGACTTGGGGATGCCTTGGAGACGTAGTGACCAATTCAGCCTGTGTGTTTAAGTTAGTTGGATTGATGGTAGAGGGTGCTTATAAGCACATTTTTTGGACCCCATGTTGTGTTCATGCATAGAACAATACCTTGAAAGACACTGGGAAGATAGATTGGGTGAAGGCAATGGTGTCAAAGGCTAGAGATGTGCAGATGTTCATTTGCAACCATTACACTTCCCTTGCTTTGTTCAGGACATTTTTGAGGAAGGAATTCCTCAAGCCTGTGGAAACTAGATATGTCAGCTACTTCATTTTGTTAGAGAGGATGCTTGAGGTCCAGGAGGCTTTATAATTAATGGTGGTCAATGCAAAGTGGGGTAGATGGCAAGAGGCAAGCACACCAAAATCCTTGATGATGATTGGTGGTCCTCAATGAGATAAGAAAATTTTAAATTGCTGATTTTATTATTTAATTTTTCAAATGTTAATTTAAAAAATTTAATTTATTAATGTTTTTTAATTTTAACTTGTAAAATATTTCAATTCTTTTTGAAGATTTTAATTTTTTAAACTTGTTTGCACTTGCAGATATGTTTGGTCCATCATTGAGCCTATTGTGCGAGTAATTAGATATGCTAATACTAACTCTCCTAGCATTGGAGATATTTAGGTGACCTTTAATAGCATGCTTGGGCAGATCAAGCAAAGCAATTCATAGTAGGGACCTTACTGTAATGTCCCTTTTCAAAGCAAAAATAATATTTTGTGTATTGGCGCCCGAAAGGAGGAAAAAAATATTTAATTTTTGAATATTTGTGCCAGATATATTTTATATGGGCTTGGGTGATATGGGCTTGGGTGGCCCCTTGGAGGAATAAGCTGAAAGGAAACATAATAAAATAAATAATAAAATAAAAAGGCAAGGGAAGTTGGTGCCAAAAGGAGGGTTTAAAAAATAAATTAAGAACAATTTTAAATTGCAATCTTGGCACCCAAACTGGGTTGGCCAGATTGGGAGGCTTAAGGGAGGTTGGATATAAATATTAGGTCATTTGAAGGTATTTAATCATCAACAAATTTATCTTTGCTTTTATGATCTACACTTTGGCGAATATTCTAAGGACGAAAACCCTTATGAATATAGGAGAAGTTGGACGAAACCCTAGCTTCTTCAATGGAAGAATTCATGACGAGGGTTTACATGGGCTTCAATGGTGATTCTTGCTAGATTCACACTCAGATTTTTGCATCAGCATTAGGTGTCTAGTTTGGAGGGGCGAATTAGGCAAGGTGGAAGGTATTCTTGAGTATTTCAAGGGTTGCAAACCCTATCAACAGACCAGCAGGCCAGTGCACCCCTTTGGTAGGGTTTTGGAGTTGTTTTTCATCAAATAGTTGCATTTTGTTGCATTGTTGTGAGTTGGAGCAATTTCGCCCAGCTAAGGTTAGAGTAGAAGGTCAATTCCATTGCATAGCTTGGGGTTTCCTCATATCAGTGAACTCTTTCATGTTGCTGGGCATGTTTGAAGCCCATTTCATTGTGTAATTGCATCATTGGTTAAGTCTGAGTTGTAGCAGCAAACTGAATGTTTAAATATCAGAATTTTGGCTCATATTGGTGAATGTTTGATAGTCTATGATGTGGTTTCATTTTGCTTATGATCTGCTATGAGTTTGGCTATTATTTGGATGAATGAATACTGATGTTCATGCATGAATATACTTAGAAAATTATATCAGAAAACTAGGGTTTGAGCATAAGTTAAAAATCAGAAAATTACGGCATCATTTTATGTTACAAAAATTAGAAAAATTGCACATATATTGGCTGGGATATTTTAGTAGTATCAGAGCCTTGATCTTGCCAGCCTGTTGGGTATGTGATTTAGAAAGTTTGGAGTCATGGCAACACATGTTATTGATGATATAATGGTTGCCTATGACGAGTACAATACACTTCCACAAGAGGTTAGAAATAATCTCTCCTTTGGTTGCTATGGAGCATTGGATGGACAAAAGCAAGCAAATGAGGAAACCAAAGAAACATGATCAACCATGGGAAGGCTTTTGGCAGGTGCTGCAAAATTTTCAACAACAGGCAATGGCTGCAGAAAATTGAGGAATGAGCTAGAAAAATCAGAAGTTATCAATGAAGGAAGTTTAGAGAAGGAAGAATAAGTACTTGTGTATGACTTGTAGCCTACAAGTATTTATGAGGAGGACAAAAATCAGTCAGTATGCAGCCCTAAAGAAGACATGTTCAAAGGTTCGCTTCAGCCCTATGAGAACAAGGAGAGATTCACCTATTGAAATTACAAATGAAGAGCACATGAAGATTGAAGAAAATACCGCCATGAAGATTATCAAACCAGCCATGTTAGATCAGTTACATGAAGGTATGGGTTCTTGTGATGTTTCATTATTGAGCCTAAAATTGCTTCATCACCTTTACTTCATTTTGGCAAGGAATCAAATTGTGCTTTGGGTGTCTTTGAGATGGATGTTATTCATACATATGATGGCAATTCAGAAATTTCAGTATGTAGTGAACAAAGTGAATTAGATAAGATTGATTTAACATAGCAAGATATGGAGGATCCCTTGGTGGTTAAGAAGGTTATAGCTATGCACACACTTTCTAGATCAGCCAATGAGGAAGATCATGATGTAGAAGACTCTACTCATTATTTTGATGGAAATCCTTTGATGAAGTATGATGATGACCTAGTTTCCACACATGAATGTAATAAAGAAGAGGCCATGAAGGAAGTTGATTTGGAGGTGCACATTTATGAAGACCAAACAAAAATTTTGCATGGAGGTGATGGGTCTCATAAGTCACATCACTTGGAAGGACAATTGAAGGTAAATTAAGGTAAGATTGTGGCAGCCCTAACTCATTTTGATCATGTTCATAAAATGATGGCAGGTTTGTGTTGGAAGGCTCTAGGGAATCATGCAGATTTTGAAGAAGGTGTATCCCTTGATGACTTGCACAAACTCAAGGAGGCTTTGGTGGTAGTAAAGTCAAACTACCTACACTTACTTGCTGATAGAGATCATCTCCTCACACTTGGTGAGATATATTTCGATGCCTTCAGAAGAAAAGAAGATGAGGTGGAGAAGCTTGGTGAGGAGTTGAGCATGGCACACTCTTCATCATACATAGCAGAATTTCAGACTTCTATGTCAGCCTCATCTGATGAAAAGCACTACAACATGAAGATGGCAAAAAGTGGAGACACAGAGGAAGGACTTGAAGGGTCCTATGATGAAGTCATGTAGGTAGAAGAGACACATACACATGAAAACTCAACTTGCAGCCACGGGACATAATTTGTGACACATGGTACACTTGATTTTCACTTGAAGATATCCTTTGGACATGCACTAATGAATGAGCACCCATTCATGGAAGTAGAGATGATTGAGAGCGAGGAAGACATCACACTAAAGAATGAGGTAAGGACTGATTTTTTTATGTATGAGAGCAGTCCCTTGTCTTCAAATTATCATGCTATGACAGCCAGGAGGATCAGCCTTAAGGCCTATGATTTTCATGGAGGAACTCATGTTGGACCAGCACTTGATGATAGACATTTAACAAAGGGTGAAGACTTGCTTGAGTCCCTTGAAGAGTTTGCTCGTGATGAGTCTCATCATGTTGATGACTCTTTGGTAGAGTATGTAGCTGCTCTATTTCAGAAATTTGCGATGCATGCCATAGAGACACTTGCCTTTATTGGGCATACTTGGGAGGTGAAGCTGCACATTGACACAAGGTATGGAGGTATTGCTATAATGTTTGGTTTTGAGTTACTAATGCTTGTGTTCCAGCTGGATTATGTCATAGGAGTTGGAAGAAAGCATGAAGATCTTGGCCTTCCTACCCTAGTTCATGAGTATCCACTCCATTCTCTACTAAGAGATGGCTGTTCTGTCTTTTTGCACATGGATATTCTGCAGGCCATTTGGAGGACAGCAGTTGTTTGGGTGTTTTGGAGAGGTTTGGATCTTCACTTCATCATTGGGGAATGGCATATGGATGATACTCTATCATCATATGACATTGGTGATGATATTGGTACTCATTTGGGTCTGATTTTTAGTTGGAAGGTTGTTGTTCTAATTTATATCAACAACATAGGAGGGGCTGATATGTTCTTCTATGCACCTATAAGGGGCATCCTGCACATTCATGAGGAATCCTTCGAAGTTGGAGAGTTGGTGGGTGTTGATAAATCCTTGAGGTACATCTATCTCCTCAATTTTGATACATATGGTATTATGATGATATGGGATCCAGATGGTGGTAAGCTCGGCATTGCTTGAGGACAAGCAATTTTGGGAAGGGAGGATTGTAATGTCCCTTCTCAAAGCAAAAATAAAGTATTGGCACCCAAAAGGAGGAAAAATAGTATTTAATTTTTGAATATTTATGCCAAAAATATTTTATATATTTTATATGGTCTTGGGCAGCCCCTTGGAGGAATAAGCTGAAGGGAAATATTAAAAAAAAATAATAAAATATGAAGGCAAAAGGAAGTTGGCACCAAACGGAGGGTTTAAAAAATAACTAAGTTACCGATTCGTCCCTATAAGAGCCCAGATACGGTACGGTACGATTCGGATTCAGGATTCGGGTACGATACGCTCCAAATTTGACCAGGATTCGCAAAAAACCATTGCGGATTCGATCTGGATTCGTCGGTGGACTGTGGATTCGACTAGGATACAGCGCGACAAATCCAAGGCAAATCCGCGACGTATTTTGACGTCAAAATGCCCAGTCTGCATAGTAAAGTGGTTTTTAAGCATTTTTTAATCATTTTCTTGACCAAATGTTGACTTCTCAATAATTTAATATTCATTGCAACCCTAATTTCGGCATCCAAACACACTAAATAGGAAAAAACAATCTCATTTAACAATTTGTGAATGAAAAACAAGTTTTTTTGCCTCCATTGCTGAACTTTCTCTCTTGCTTGCACAAGCTTGATTAGTCTTGAAGGCTGATCGTTGGTTGTGCAAAGTTGATTGTTGTGCTATTCCTAAGCACTTGCAAATCTCCGTTCGTTGCCAAGAAGATCGTAGAGCAAGATTTGTTCAGAGAGGTAGGTTTCTTTGAAGTTTTTTTAAATTTTTTTCTTACATTTTTTTTAACAAATGATTCAAAGAACTATTTTGTTTTGTTTTTATTGTTTTGTTGATTGTTCTCATTCTTTTAAGTTTTTTAGTTTCAAATTTCAATACCAAAATTATTTCAATATGTTGTGCCTTAGGTATTACAATAGCATCCGCTTCTAACACCACAGCCCAATCTCGTTTCAAAATAAATCCAACCTCTCCCCTTTGGAAATATGTAGAAATAGTTCAACAATGTCCAGGTGGTGGAGTATTTATTTGGATTTGTAGTCATTGCAAAGTTTGATATACGAGCTCATACAGTCGAGTGAAAGCCCACTTGTGTAGGATCTCTGATACTGGCATCAAACCTTGTCCGAGATCTCCAGAAGGTGATGGCAAAGGCCTTCCAGATGACGTAGTGTTGAAATATATTGTTGAGCAAGAAAAAGCAGAGCAAGAAGTTATTAGTCTTAAGACAAGCCATCCTTTGAGGAAAGGATCTCGATCCATGAAACCCTCTACACCACCTACTTATATTCCACCTACAGGAAGCCATTCATTTATGAACATCCCTCAAGAACAAACCGTGCCCTCATCAAATAAAAGATCTAAGGGACCGTTGGAAGCTTCATTTCAAAATGAGGCAAGAGAGATTGTTGATCAAGACATAGCAAGATGTGTCTATGCCAATGGATTGGCATTCAACGTTGTTCGTTCACCATATTGGCAAAATATGGTGAAATCTATTAATGAGGCTCCAAAGGGGTATAAGGGCCCAGGTTTTGAGAAGGTGCGTTGCACCTTATTGGAGAAAGAGGTGAAACATGTAGCAGACTCTTTGAAGCCCATAAGGGATTCATGGATCGAAACAGGGGTGACCATCGTTTCTGATGGATGGAAAGATGCAAAAAATCGCCCATTGATCAATGTTATTGCCATGTCCCCTAAAGGGGCAATGTTTTTGAGAGCAGTGGATTGTGAGGACAAGTGAAAGATGGTCCATTTATTGCTAACATCCTTTGCCAAGCTATTGAAGAAGTGGGCCATCAAAATGTTGTGCAAGTTGTAACCGACAATGCCAAAAATTGTAGGGCTGCTGGGTTATTGATTGAGGAGAAGTATCACATTTTTTGGACACCTTGTGCTGTCCACTCCTCAATCTAATGCTACAAAAAATTGGATCCAAAATTGAGTGGATCAAACAGGTGTATGCTGAGGGCGAAGACATCCAAATGTGTTTGTCATCAACCACCATATGAAACAAAGGAATATTTAGACAATTCTCCAAAATGGAGTTATTTGAAGGTAAGAAGTTAATTCTCAATATTTTTAAATTTTTAGTTTTCTTTTAATTTTTACTTTTGATTTTGTAAATTTAAATTACATTTTAATTTTTATTTTGATTTCCAAACAGGTTGCAGAGACCCGTTTTGCCTCCAACACAATTGTGTTGAGACGACTTATAAAGGTTCGTGAGGCACTCTGTGCCATGGTAATCAGCCCTAATTGGGCCATATGGAGGTAATCTAGCAGTGAAAGGGCAAATAGGGTCAGGCAAAGGATCCTAGATGATTGTTGGTGGGATTGTGTTGAGTACCTGGTCAGTTTCACTGAGCCTATACTGAGCATGATCCGTTACACAGACATGGATAGACCTTGTTTGGGAGAAGTATATGATGGTATCGACTCAATGATTGAGAAGATGAAAACCATCATCAATGCAAAAGAGGAAGATCCTAATGAAAAGTTCTTCAAAGAGCTACAGGAAATCATGGTTGATAGACGGAACAAAATGACCACTCCATTGCATCTTCTTGCTTTTGCATTGAGTCCCAAATATTATAGTCCTGAGATTCTTTCTACTTCATCAAGAATTGCTCCATATAGGCATGTTGAAGTGGCTCAAGGGTACAAGGCAGCACTTCGGAGACTCTTCACTGATCGTGACCGACGTGATCGAGTGAGGGCTAAGTTCATGGCTTTTGCATGCTCCGATAGTGTTGATCAGAATCTTGATGCTCTTCGAGACAAGTACAAGGTGGATGCTCATAGTTGGTGGTACTTCCATGGGCAAGAATACATGCACCTCCAACCAATTGCAATAAAAATCTTCTCACAAGTAAGTTTTATATTTTGTAATTTTAATTTTAATTTATAATTTTATATTAATTAATAATTTTGTTTAGTTAAATTTTGTAACTCTTAACTATTTAATTTGGTCTTAATAGGTTGCTAGTTCATCTTTTTCTGAGAGGAATTGGAGCACATACTCCTTCATCCACTCAATAAAACGCAATAGGCTGCATTCAAAAAAGGTAGAGAACTTGGTGTATGTGCATTCAAACTTGCGCCTCCTTACACACAAGCAAAGTTCCTACAAAGAAGGAGACACAAGGAGGTGGGATATTGAGCCAAGCAGCTTGACTTGGATGCTTCCACAAGTCACTTAGCTGCACTTGATATTGATGATGATTATGAGCCTGAAGCAGCTACTGATCATGAGAGTGGTAGTGTCAGTGCTACTGCTACTGCTAGTGGCAGTGCTTGTGCGAGTGCCACGAATGCTATTTTTAGTTCTACACAAAATGTAGCATCTAATAATGCTAGTTTGTTTGATGACCCATATGATTCAGATTGATCAATGATCAATAATGGCTGATTGTAAATGTTTGACATTTTATGTTTGAACTTAAATTTATAATTTTATATCATGACATTCGAGTAATCACTAATATTTTAATATTTGACTTAGTGACTATGAAAGTGGTGATGTATTTTTGCTATGTTATTAGACTATTAATATGGTGGTGTATTCTGAACTTAATTACTGCTGCAAATATGTATATATTTCTGATTTATATATTTTTTTTGTATTGCTGTACCCAAGCCGTACCCAACCCCCAAAAAAAAATTTGCCAAATCCCGTACCGGATTCTCGTACCCGTACCCGAATCCAAAAATGAATCGGTAACTTAGAAAAATAAATTAAAAACAATTTTAAATTGCAATCTTGGCACCCAAATTGGATCAGCCAGATTGGGAGGCTTAAGGGAGGTTGGATATAAATATAAGGTCATTTTAAGGCATTTAATCATCAACGAATTTATCTCTGCTTTTCTGATCTGCACTTTGGTGAATATTCTAAGGACGAAAACCCTTATGAATATAGGAGAAGTTGGACGAAACCCTAGCTTCTTCAATGGAGGACTTCATGACGGAGGTTCACATGGGCTTCAATGGTGATTCTTGCTAGATTCACACTCAGATTTTTGCATCAGCATTAGGTGTCTAGTTTGGAGGGGTGAATTGGGCAAGCTAAAAGGTATTCTTCAAAATTTCAAGGCTTGCAAACCCTATCAGCAGACCAGTAGGCCAACACACCCCTTTGGTAGGGTTTTTGTGATGTCCCTTATTTAACCAAGACAATGTTGCTTTAAAACCACCAAGTTCTCAATAAAATCAATGAATCTTAATTGTATATTCTCAAAGATAGATTTCCAATTAAGAAACCCAGATATGGGAGTTTATATTGAATCTCAATCGCTGACTATAGACTGTAATTACAGTGGTGAGATCCAAATGTCTTCCTTTGCTATCGTTTCCTGATTATACTCTATCGGCTGGGTTGCTTATTGCTTGCAATGTTTGCAATGGTCGATGTGAATGAACTCTTCAAGAACAACGGATAGAACTGGGCCGCGCGTCTAATCTTCTGTTGATGAACTTCGCCTTGCAGAAGGACCGGCCTTTCTTCTTGTTCGACCTATGATCTCTGTACGTGTTCTTCTGGTTTATGTGATGTCTTCTCTTTGGAAACCAGTCTCCACACTTTACCTTCGGTCTGATTGCAGTCGTCTTCTGAGTGCAGATCTTTCTATCTTCCTGATGCTTCTTCTAAACTATTATTTGCTTTCTTGACCGTTGGCTCCTAAATCTTCACTTGTTGATTGATGATCTTCGTCTTCTTTGCGTCCCACTTAATATAGACATGGCGCCAAGAGATACGTCTCCTCATTTCTTCATGCGTCCCTTCATAATGGTTGTTTAGATTGGGCGACTACTTGGTATTTGTCCCCTTGCTTGATTCGTCATTTTCATTGCTGTTTAGCATCTAATTAGTATATAACAAATGACATACTCTATTTGCAAGTAACTATATCTAAATATATATATAATTGAAATGTAAATGTATTAAGTTTTTTTTTTTCTAAATACTTCCCTGATGATGGGGACATCACAGTTTTTGGAGTTGTTTTTCATCAAATAATTGAATTTTGTTGCACTGTTGTGAGCTGGAGCAATTTCACCCAGCTAGGGTTAGAGTAGGAGGTCAATTTCATTGCATAGTTTGGGGTTTCTTCATATCAGTGAGCACTTTCATGTTGTTGGGCATGTTTGAAGCCCATTTCATTGTGTAATTGCATCACATTTCTTCATGCGTCCCTTCATAATGGTTGTTTAGATTGGGCGACTACTTGGTATTTGTCCCCTTGCTTGATTCATCATTTTCATTGCTGTTTAGCATCTAATTAGTATATAACAAATGACATACTCTATGTGCAAGTAACTATATCTAAATATATATATAATTGAAATGTAAATGTATTAAGTTTTTTTTTTTTCTAAATACTTCCCTGATGATGGGGATATCACAGTTTTTGGAGTTGTTTTTCATCAAATAATTGAATTTTGTTGCACTGTTGTGAGCTGGAGCAATTTCACCCAGCTAGGGTTAGAGTAGGAGGTCAATTTCATTGCATAGATTGGGGTTTCTTCATATCAGTGAGCCCTTTCATGTTGTTGGGCATGTTTGAAGCCCATTTCATTGTGTAATTGCATCATTGGTTAAGTCTGAGTTGCAGCAGCAAACTGAATGTTTAAATATCAGAATTTTGATTCATATTGGTGAATGTCTGATAGTCTATGATGTGGTTTCATATTGTTTATGATCTGCTATGAGTTTGGCTATTATTTGGATGAATGAATACTGCTGTTCATGCATGAATACACTCAAAAAATTATATCAGAAAACTAGGGTTTGAGCAGAAGTTAAAAATCAGAAAATTAGGGCATCATTTTATGTTACAAAAATCAGAAAAATTGCACATATATTGGCTGGGATATTTCACCTAATTTGGGATTTTATGAGGAGCATCTTAGGCCCATTGTGACGCAAAGGTGGAACACTATGAACACCCCACTTCACATGGCAGCCAATGCTCTCAATCCCAAACGGTATGCAGCAAGACCTGGGAGAGTGCCTCCATCTAATGATGAAGAGGTGAAAGAAGGCTTCATGAAGGCCCTTGGGAAAATGTATACTGAAGAGGAATCTATTTTACTTCGCACAAAGTGGCTTGCATTTGTCAATCTTAGTGGTCCAACCTTCAGCAAACTAGAGGCGAGGTCGAATGGAGCTACATTAGCTCAAAACAACCCTATTGGATGGTAGACGTGGCATGGCAAGGATGCACCGGAGTTGAGGTTACTTGCCATTCGTCTTCTTTCATTGCCAGTTCCTCTGCTGCAGAGAGGAATTGGCCCACATATAGCTTCATCCAATCAGTCAAGAGGACCAATCTTACCTCTAGACAATCGGAGAAGTTGGTGGTTGTACATAGTGCTTTGCAGTTACAAGATCAACAGACTCCTAAGTATGTCAGACTCGAGCCTTACATTGGGATGTCGATCCCGAAAATGCTATACAAATCGATGAGGACACAAGAGGGATTGGTTGGGGTTCCATTGCCTGAGGCAACCCCTTACAGTGTTGATGTTGTAGCCGCGGGCCTTATTCTTCCAGCGATATAATTAATGATCAAATAAATTCATATAGCCGTGGCTATTCATTTATTTGTAGCCGACTTTAATGAAGAGATGCGTCCATACAAATAATGTTTTATATTTATTTTCTTATGGCCGACTTAACAAGTTCGCATGGGAGAAAGAGTCGCACCATTTCATGAAGAGGCCGACCTCTTGTGTAGAGACGTATTGCTTGGGTCTCTCTCTTTCTCATATCATTCATTCATATATTCATTTTGTTCAAGTTCGCATCAGCAAGAATTCGAGTTATATATGTAGCAGATTGATCCAAGAAGAAGTTCGATATTCATTGAGTGTGGTGTCATCATTATCAATACAGATCGGCCTTGTGTTTGGCCTCCTTGTAAAGCACTTTGTTGCTATTTGATCAATATATAAGTGATATATTGTTGCTGGGTTTTTCTCCCTCGAGAAGGAGGGTTTTCCCAGGGTATATGCTGTGTTAAATTGTTTGAAATTGTTCTATTTCTGCTTATTTAAATTCTGATCCTAAGACTAACATACAGTGGCAGTGAATTAGACTCAGACTCTGATTTTGATATAGACCTACCAGTTGCATCTGCTGATTAGGGACAGCCATATATTTTCTATATTTTTGTCATTTTATAGTTGAAACTTGATGCCTTTGGGCATTTTTTTATAATTCTTATATAATATGTATGCACATTGACAACAAATGCATTTGAATTTTGTTAATTTGTTTGTCAATTCTCATGTAAAATCGCAATTCAAGTCTAATGTTATGTATTAATCTTCTACAATGTCAATGACAAATGCTTTTTCAATTCTCATGTGAAATTTCTCTATATTTTTAAAAATTCCCCTATTTTTTTAATAGCGGTCCCCAACCGTCCCCTGCTGTCCCCTAAAAAATGGCCCAAAAGTACCCCCATACCAGAAAGACGTCCGTTGTTGCTGTCCACAAAACTTGGGGGAGCATAGAGTGAAGTTGATGTGGTGATTAGAGCCCTCCAAGGATCTTTTATGAAAGTTGGATCCTTCTATCTTTGTGTGAAGACCAATAATGAGGCAAAAGCATAGGCTTTCCTTGAAGGCCTCAATTTGGTGCCCTATATGGACTATAGATTACTCAAAGTTGAAGGTGATTCCTAGGTGACTATTCACAGGTCTGTCAAAAGGTCACTGATAGATTGGAAGCTCAGAAGTGTTTTGGACATAGTTGCCAAGAGACACAGGGTACTGGTATTGGTATGGGGACGGGGACACCAATCAAATTAGGGTACGTGAGTTAAATGAATAAGGAGACAGCTATTTTATATGTAAATGATTCACCGGAAATTTTGGGTACAGGGACTGGTACGATGTCTATGTTCCCAAAATAGAGTTTCCCGGCAACTATAGTTTTGGATGAAATTTTAGAAGTTGGCTGCCTCCCCAAAAAGATTGTGTTCACCCATTGTCACAGGGAAAGGAATCAGGTGGTGGATATTTTAGCAAATGAAGGATTTTCTCAGTTACCTTTTGCTGTGAAAGTTAGTTTGGATTCAACTGAGTGGGGGATCATTAAACTCTTGGAGACAGATGCTCCTAATTCAGCAAGTGTTTGCAAATCAGGTGCTAGGGGATTGGTGCTACCTTTGCTCTTGGACGAGATCCCCTTGCTTTTCCAATTTCCCCAAACTTTCACTTGCATGACAATCTTTTGATTAAGTTGTCAATGGTGAATTGTTAATAGATATGGTTTCTTCCTCTACCTATTTCTTCACCATTCGCTCACAGATGTGAGTGGCATGAAGCCTTATCCCAGGCTCGGGGGAAGCGTATGCACTGTGCGATTAATTGCAAAGTCCCTTTCGGATTTTTGAGGGACAGAATAGTTATTGGAGCGTAAGGTTGCATTTTTCCTCCGCTGTTTTTAGGCACTGTTTTAATGGAGAGATGGAAAGCAATGGGAGATTCTGCGCATGCTGGGGCAATATCTGATAGAAGACTGCAGTGCATATTCTGCCTTGTGAATGCAAAACCAATAGAAATGGTCACGGATGCTTTAGGGAGGTAAGGTCTCAGTAATACGGGGGTACTGAGGACTACAGCATCCATTGCTGAGGATTCTGTGAAAAATCTTGCTGTTTGTGTGCAGAATGCTGTGCTGAAAGACTGGATTATTACTTGGGTTCTCTCATTGGGAGGATTTTCTTATTGTTGAAAGCTCTGACAAGGAGATGAGGGGCAGAATCTTGTGGTCTGTTGCCAATGTGTGACGGAGGAGATGGACAAGCTCAAAATTTCTACATTCACAGCCACCAAACAGCAGGTCAATATGGTCTGTTTCTGAGAGGATTTGACACTTCATATTGATATTCTTTGGGTCCATAGATATCTCCATCCAGTTCATAATGCCGTCCTTGTCCCTTACAGGTGTCACTGGGGCCACTCGGCAGACTTTCCTGGAGCCTCCTGGGATTCGGGTGACAGTTAGGGAGGAAACTGACTGAGATCCTATGCCATCATACTGTTGATTGGGAAATCCTTTGTTTTCGCAGGGGTGCTTCTTTTTGTTTGCAGTATCCAGAGGGCTTTTGAAATGCAACTTTGACCTTTGTTTTCTCTATGTATAGCCTATGTTACTGGATCTACCTGCAGACCACCAGATTGGGGTTTGGTTTGAACCAGATCCATGATCGAGTCCAATCTGCCTGCAGATACAGGCAGGGTGCAGGAAAGTGGGGTTGGGTTCATCTGGGACGAACTTAGGCAAGATCCGGGGGAACCCATGCGAACCTAGGGCAAAACTGTCCATTTTTCTGTCTTTCTTTAAACTTCTTTCTGCTTTTTTTTTTTAAATTTACACCTTTGACTTTGCTTAAAAACTTATGAAAAAGCGAATGCACCAAGGGCACTGCCCCCAAATATTAAAATATTTAATGTAATATTAATGGTCATCTTTGTTTTTATTAAGCTTTAGTTAGTTGTCAGTCTTCTTTTAGTTAGTATTCTGACTTCCTGTTTTTTAGCTTTTTCATCAGTTAACGATTGTTTCTTTTAGAAACATCATCTTGCATTTTTCTTTATAAGGAGATCTTTTCTCCATTTGTAAATGCACAATCATGAATATCAATATTAATTTCATGGTATTAGAGCTGGTCTGAGCTTGTCTCCCTCATGGGAGGGCTCAGGATTTTGGGAGGGCCTGCTGAAGTATGGCTTCTGAAAATCACGAGCTAGGGTTCGTGGTTTTGTTTTTCAGAAGTTTGTGTTCTTCCAGAATTTTGTGGGCCCATTTTTATTCATAATATGTAATTCGTGATTTATCATGTGGGATTCTGATAAGGTCGAAGGAACTCGTGGTTTACTTGCGACACAATCTGTGGACTTTTTTTTTTGTAACCTCTGTGCTTTATTTCGTTGCTAAATCCCGCCAGGATTTTTGTGCTTGCGGGAGTTTTTTCGTAGTCTTCTCTGTGCAAGTGCAACCCTTGTCCGGCGAATCTGCAAGTCTCTTCTACCCACGTCGGTCTTTCTTCTTGTGCAGCGTGACGAATCTTAGGTCTCTCTCTAGCCTGCGATTTCTGAAGAAAACTTTCTGATCGAAAGTTTTTGTTCGTAGGCAACACTCGCGGATTTTTCATTGTTTTTTGAACGTGTTTTTGTGAAATTTTCTAGGCGCGACTTCTGGCCCTTTTCTAAGCACGTTTATTTGACGGATTTCTTCACGTCATGGGTGTTTGCTCCAGCTCGTCCCTGAACCTCGTGTTTTATGGGGATTTTTTGAAGAATTTGTGATGTGGCGTTTTCTTCAAAAATTGTGGATCCCTTGTGACGAGTTTCTGCTAGGTCGAAAGATTCTTCCACTATGCCGTTTTCAATTTTGTGCATCAATGTGATGGGTTTTTAATATTTTTTTGTCCCTAAAAAAAAATTCTGATGGGTTTTTAATATTTTTTTGTCCTTGAAAAAAAAAATTGATGGGTTTTTAATATTTTTTTGTTGGTGATCACTTTGAAGAGTTTGCCACGTTCCTACGAGCACTTCATCGAAACGCTCAACATTAAATCCACCAATCTTGACTTGAAGTTTGATGAGCTGTGCAACAAGCTTTTGCAACAGGATAGGTGGAGGAAGCAATTTGGGAGTAATAGTGAGTTTCCTAGTGTTGAACAAGCATTTACTGCCAAGGACGTTGGCAAAGGTAAGTCCACTCAGCAAAAAGGACGAGGCGATTCAGAGGAGAGCTCCAAGAAGAAGTCTATTACTTGCCATTACTATGGGAAGATTGGTCATATACAGAGGTATTGCAGAAAGCGGTTGGCTGATGAGAAGTCCAACCAAGAAGCGTCTCAACAAAGTCCTCCAATGGCAGAGCAGACTAAGCAGAAGGAGTTTGCATACTATGCATTTTGATGACCAGCACAATATGGGTAGACTTAGTTTTTGTTTGTACGATGACCATTAAAGGAAGGTATTAAAAATATTTAATGTAATATTAATGGTCATCTTTGTTTTTATTAAGCTTTAGTTAGTCGTCAGTCTTCTTTTAGTTAGTAATTTTTGACTTCCTGTTTTTTAGCTTTTTCGTCAATTAACGATTGTTTCTTTTAGAAACATCGTCTTGCATTTTTCTTTATAAGGAGATCTTCTCTCCATTTGTAAATGCACAATCATGAATATCAATATTAATTTCACCAAACCCATGCAAGGGGCAGACCCCCTCAACCCGGTTGAGAGCATTGCCCATAGATCCCAACAAAACTGTGGGATATGGAGCCAAAGCAAACTGACTTGGATGCTTCCACTTTCCAACATGTTACACTTGTGTCTGAAAGTGAGCACACTTTTAGTGCGACTAGCAGTGGACTGCTTGTGGTTCTTCAAATGTTCCTACATCATCTAATGTCAATAATGATGCTTGTGTCGACGATTTAGAAAATCCTTATGACACTGAAAATTGGTTGTTGAATTTGAAAATATTATTATTTTAATATTCAACTTGAAGTTTGAAAAATAAATATTTTATAATATTTTATCATTTATGTTTTAAATGACATTAGAGAAAATAATTTGATAGAATAGAATTGAAGAAGTGAGAGCTTTGAGGTGTATGGGGGAGACGAACAATCATCCTCCATTGTTGGCCTTGTAGCAGCTCTCCCTTCTAAAGTTGACTCTGATTGGTGTTCTTTGCCGCTCTTGAATTATTTGTCCACTTTTTTCCTTCTATGGGGTGGTGCTTTTTGGGTGTGTTCCCTTTATGTTTTAAGTGTTTGTTTTCTTGTTTTATTTTTTACACTTTTTTTAATTGATTTCGTGAGTCTCCCGCCGACAGTAAGTGGCCTGGGGTAGTATTGGGAGTAATTGCTAGGGCGTGGGGAGTAGTGGAGGAGGAAGGGACAGAAAAAATGGATGAAGACGGAATTAATGGTGGCAAAGTTGTTGAATAGATGAAGAAATCATATAGAGATGCCCTAAATAGTGGTGAGAAAGAGGAAGTCCTGTTGGAGGCCAATTCAAAGTGAAGGAGAACAATGATGGAACTTTCGGGAGAAGTTTGCAAGTCGAAGGAGAAACTAGTAAGTTGTCTCCTCATCCCCTGAAAACCCTCCTTGTTGAATCAAAAAAAGATATGGTTGTTATAGTTGTTAAGGAAGAGAATAGATTAAAAAGTGTCACAGCTTTTTTTGTCACCATGGATTGCAATAATCTCCCATTAGGAAAAAATTTTGATGATTGAAATTAAATGTCTAGGGAAAAAACATGGGGTTGTACGTGTCATTTTGTATGATGATTCAAAAAGGTTTTTTTGTTGTTTTTTTTCAAAAATCGCAGTATGCAAAAAAGAGCTCTAAGCAAAGAATTTTGGAATGTTGGTAAGTCAATTTTAAGGTAGTTGCTTGGTCTCCAAAAGTGTTGAATTATGGGGTTCTAGACTATACTATTCCCAGATGGGTAACTGTTAAAAATCTTCTGCCCCAACTATTGGATTTTATTCCCCAGTTGCTGCAACCCTTGGGGAAAGTGCTCCAAATAAAGGAGGCCAGAACCATGTTGCGCCATATGGATGCAAGGGTTCTTGTTTCGCTCTCACTCAAGATAGATATTCCTAAACAATTAGGAATAAATTTGGGGAATCAGTTGGCTTATTGCAAAGTTGAAATTGTAGGTGGTCTAAATGCTTACTTTCTTTGTAAAAACAAAGGTCATCAAAAAAAAAAAGATTGCCCTAATCTAAAAAAGAACAGCAGTCATCACAACCCTGAATTTAGAGAAAAAGCCAATGTCCAATATTCCCAAGATCCTTTTAAAAAGGACTTGGCTAAGGAAGATAATTCTTAAAAGATTAATACAAAAGGAAATGCCAATGAGCAAGAGAATCTCAATGGAGGCTCCAGTAGTATTGAAAAACCTACCATAACTGATGAGGAAAGCAAGCTCTAAACACACAAAAAATGCTCAAGCGCTTGTGCTTGATAAAATAAAGAGGAGAGAATTCTAATGGCAAGAAAGAAAACTCAGGAAGACTATATAAACATGGAAAATAGCAACTCCTATGCTTTAGAGCAAAAATAGGAAGACAGAACTTTAACAAATGAAACCATTATAGAGGGAGATAAAGAAAATATAGTGATGGACAATCCTTTATTCCTTAGTGATGAGGAACAAGAGAAAGTTCCTCTGGAGAAAGAAGAAAGTAAAAAAGATGAAGAAAAGAAAAGGAAACATGTAAGTAGAGAAAAGGGTGACCAAAAAAATAGGAAGAAGGGAAAGGAAGAGAGAATTCCTAAATATTTTGATACGCTTTATAGAAATCCAAAAGCTTTAAACTCCTCTCCAAGTATTGATGAGCCTAAAGTACATTAGTTGGAATATCAGAGGTTTGGAATCCCTTGATAGAAAATACATAACTAGGAGATTCTTAAACAAGATTAACTCTGGATTTTTTCTTTCTTCAAGAAGTCAAGGCAATTGGTTTTCAGTTAGAGAACAATCTGAATTTTATTTGGAAAGATGCTCTGCAGTTTTGTAGCAATCATGATAAAGGGAAGGGAGGAACTGTCATTTTATTAAATAATAAGTGGGCCAGTTATGTTAAGGATCATGGATGCTCCCAGTGTAATAGGGGTGTGTGGCTCATTCTTGAGAAAGATAATTTCAAATTTGGGATATGTTCTATCTATGCAGCTAATGACTATGGGGAAAGAACTAAATTGTGGAAATGGTTAAATTCTCAAAATGGTGGTAAAATAATATATTATAGGTTGGATAGATTTTATGCTCATAATGACTACTTTAACTTTGAGCATATTGATGGAAAAAATTGTCTAAAAGTTTATCCATGCACAATGCCTGATCACCATCCTATTGATGCTAGAATTAGGATACCGAATAGTTGCAAAACTGAAAAGCTAAGAAAGGAAAATAGCTTTAAGTTAAATACAAAACTGCTCAGTAACCAAGACTGCGGTGATGGAATTTATGCTCTGAGAGAAATCAATAGGATGGTTTTGAAGGATCTTCCACAAATTGATCAATGGAATATCAATGTTAGCCGTTGGAAAACTTTTTTCAGACTATTGGGAAGAAATTGGCTCTTGATGGAAGGAGAGCAAAAAACAAACTTCAAGAGGATTAGTTACTGAAAAGCTTTTGTAATGTCCCTTTTCGAGATATTCCTGATTTTTGCCTTAAAACGATAATATTTACTCAAAAATGATAATAGTCTTATCAAAGTTTAAGAATTTATGATAATATTCAGATCAATAAATCGTAACCAATACTCAAGTTAATCAAATCGTGAATTCTCCGGAAGTACTTACAAATCTGCTGAATTAGAGGTTTTTGTCCGTAACTCAACAATGATAGTACCAAAGATTTTCGTCCCTAGCTTGCCAAAGAGCATAAAAGGTTTTCAGCCTTCTTGCTCTTAACCCATCTTGGAGGGTTTTCGTCCTCCTCAACCAAGATTTGGATTTTTCATCCAAACTTGATAAGAGCATGAAAGGGTTTTTGTCCTTCAAATTCTCGTGGACCCGGAAGGGATTTCGTCCTGCCAATTTGCAAGACACTACCTTGAATTCAAAACTGCTTGCTTGATGTATTTGATAGATTATTGCTGATTTGCCTTTGCTAATTAATATTTCTTGATGGATTGACAAGGTCAATCTTTGAATAATACTTGAATGCTTTTATACTTGATAATGAATTTTTGAATTGATATTTGAATGTTTGTTACTTGGATTATTTATCCTTCAATGAATTGCTTGATTTCTATGTATATGCTTGATCCTTTCTCCAACAAAATGATCTCCCTTTTATATATTCCAAATCTGAGGGACTCACATCTCTTTATCAAACCATTTCATTGCAGAGAGTCACACCCCTTCATAATGAAGAGCTACCTTTGACTCTTGATTTATTATTATTTTATTTGTTTTAATCTAAGTCACCATATTCGACCGAATTTCAACATGAAATTTGAAATTTGTCGAATTTCAAAAAAAACTTTTAAATTTGTTCATATTTGATGAAATTTGTACAATACAAAAATCGCGTTCAAAATTTTCATAAAGGATTTTTTTAGGGTTTTTTAAACGCGTTTTTTTTTAGGGTTTTTTTTAGACATTTTTTTGTTATAAAACTAGTGGCGATGTTTGTATTCTAACCACCTCTTCACTCGATTTTTATGCAAGCGTTTTGTTTGTCTTAAATCTTCGAATCGTTTCTTCAGCGTCACTCTTGCAGATTTCAAAATGCCGTACAAATACGTCTCAGCTTCGGCATCACACCTGAGGGTCTCGACTCGCCTACAAAATTTTCGAAAAAAATTGCCTGCCGTCACTGTCGAAGGAAGGAGGTAGGCGATATTTAAATTTATTTATTTTTAAGTTTTAGGGCTCCGCCTCCGTTCAATTTGTTTATTTAATATTTTATTATTTTATTTAGTATTTAATATTTTTATTATTCAATATTTCAATTTGCGTTTAGTTATTATTTATTAATATTTACAGTTTACAATGTAAATTATATTAATATATTATATATTTATAAAATTATACACTTTCAGTTTATAATTTTATTAAAATTTAGTATTTTTATTAATATTTAGGGTTTACTAATATTTCGTATTTTTATTATTTAGTATTTTGTAGACTTTCACGCTCCAACTGACTATAAATTATATTAATATATTTATAAAATTATAGATTTTCAGTTTTCTTTTTACTTTTAAATTTTATTTATATTAAATTTATATGAATAAATTAATATTTATGAGATATAGTTTTTAAATGTACTTATTAGTTATTAATTAATAATATTTAGTATTGTTTTGTTTTGATTTTTTAAATAAAATTTAGTATATTTTATTTTGTTTTTTGAAGTTAATAAAAATCAAAAATAAATATATTTTTATTTTATGTTCTAAAGAAAAGATTTAGTGTTTTCATTTTATTTTTTAAGTTAATAAAAATATGTTAAATATTTTTATGTTTATTAAAATAAAATTTAGTATTTTCTATTTTGTTTTTTAGATTTAAAATAAGAAATCTATATATTTTGTCTCAATGTTGTTTGAAATAGAACTTTGTGGATGTTTTAACTTTTAAATATTAAATATTATTTTGTCATTCAAACATACAGATTATGGCTCCCCAGAAATCAACTGCAAAGGCATGGAAATATATGACTCGCAATGGTACTGATCTCAAATGCACCAAGTGTCAGAAACCTTTTCTTGGTTGTTTGACAAGGGCAATGGACCATTTACTTAGCATTACAAATGGTGAAGGAGGAGGTGTTACAGCATGTCCTGCAATTACCCCAGAAATGAGAGTTGCTTTAGAGAAAGAACAATCCTCTTCAATTGTAGGAAAGATGAAGAAAGCACAAAAAAAACAGAGAATTGAAGAGGATATGTCACAATCTAGATTACAGCATCTATTATGTCTTCCTCTTCTGGTTTATCCAAACCGGTGAGGGTATCAAAAGAGAGTGGAACATTGAAAAGCTTTTGGAAACCAGTAGATTCCATTCAATGTTGCAAGAAATCCACATTTTTGTAATACAGTTCACAAAATAGCAGAGTTTGGCAAAGGGTACACACCCCCAGGTTCAGAGGCTATCAGAACAACTCTTTTGCAGAGGTCAAAAGATAGAGTGATTGAGAAATTGGCTACTATCAAAGCCTCTTGGAGGAAAATAGGTTGCACTATATTGAGTGATGGATGGTTAGATATATGTCAAAGGCCATTGATTAATATTTTGGTGGCTTGTCTTGAGGGTGTTGTGTTCTTGAAAGTGATTGACACCATGAACCACAAGAAAACTTTCGAGTACATTTTTCAAATATTAGAGGAAGCCATTCTTGAAGTAGGGGTGGAAAATGTGGTTCAAGTGGTAACTGATAGTGCAGCAAATTGTGTGGGAGCTGGGAAGCTGATTGCAGAGAAGTACCCACAAATATATTGGAGCCCATGTGCAACCCATTGTCTCGATTTGTTGCTTCATGACTTGGCTAAATTCCCATGGGTACATGAAGCTATTCACAGAGGGAGAGCAATTGCAAATTTCATAAGGAATCATCGTCTCACATTGAGTCTTTATAGGCAACATGCATCCAGGGAGTTGTTGAGGCCTTGTGAAACAAGATTTGCTTCATTTTATATCACTTTGAAAAGACTGGTTGAAGAAAAAGCAGCTTTGAGGTATGTTATTTGTTCAAATGAGTGGGAACACTAAGTGCTTTCTAAAGGTCCTAAGGGGAAGAACATAGAGCAAATCATTTTGAACAACAATTTCTGGGAAACTGCAGCAAAGGTTTTGGTTATATGTGAACCAATTGTTGGTGTGCTTCGTATGGTTGATGGTGACACTCCTTGCCTTGGCATGCTTTATGAAAGCATGGACCGTTGTAAGGAAACTATTCAAAAAGCACTAAATAATGCATAAGCAGAATATATGGAGATATGGGAGATAGTTGATTGCAGATGGAAAATGATGCACACACCTTTACATGCAACAGCTTGTTGTTGTTAATGTTATAGCAACTTCAGTAGCTCCTTCCAACTCACTCATTCCGTGGATGTCCTAAATTGAATAATAGCCGTTGGCTATTCAATTTACTTTTATTGCTTTGTGTTCCATGCTTCGGCCGACATGAATGAATTCGAATTTCTTAGAAGAAATTTAATATCCATCTAGGCCGACTTCACTAAAAGATATGAGATTTTGAAAGAGGCCGACATTAAAGTCTTCGGTTCCTATACATATGCACAGTTTATTCATTCATTTTATCAATCGAAAAAGCTCTTTCCAGATCGGTCATTCTCAAGTGCGAATCTAATAAAGAAGCTCGACTCTATCAAATGCGAATACTTCCATCAAGTGCGAACAGATTGCTACATGTGAATAAGTGACTGCAAATCATCTCTATCGATTTGAATTTGTGTCAAGGTGCGGACCATGCCAAAGTTCAGTGTGAACTCATCTGAGATCTAAGTGCGCATACATCAGTTCGGTGACTTCATCCAAGTGCGATCTCATCACGAATTTACCAGTTCGGTTCTGTCAAGTGTTGTCAAAGTCTGAGAGTTGAAGATCTACAGTGCTAAGCAAACATTATTAGATCAGTATTCTAATATTATCAGGTGTGATCTAGAGCTTGCTATCTGTTGATCTTTATTGCAAGAATCTGCATATCGGTCTTGTGTTAGACCTGATTGTATTTTGTAAAACTACCACTGTTGCATCGAATATAAGAAAGATCTTTGTTGCTGGGTTTTTCTCCCTCAAGAGGAGGGTTTTCCCAGGGTATATGCTGTGTTATCTTGTCTGTGTTTTTTTTAATTATTCTCTGTGTATTAATCTGTTCACATAATTTAACAGTTGTTTGGAGCCTAAGTTATCTTTTATTAATAGAGAAGGTGACACTAAAACTATGGCAGGGCTTTTAGAAGCAATTGAATTGTAAGAATCAAATCAAACAATTTCAGCACTAATCAAAAAAAAAAATTGTGAATACAAGAGAGAAGGGTTGTTTGGAATGTCAGCAGCCAAATATGACATGGCACATGTACCTGGGTATACATGGTGGATGACCTATGGAGCACAAATTCCTGAGCTACAAAGGTTTGCTATTCGAGTTTTGAGTCAGGGAGCAAGTTCATCAGCTTGTGAGAGGAACTGGAGTTGCTTTGACCACATCCATTCCAAAAAGAGGAATAAATTGTTGTCTGGAAAGTTGGGAGATCTTGTCTATGTTCGCAGCAATTTAAAATTGCTCATGAACAAATTCTTGAAGACATAGCAGTGCCAGTTACAGATGAACCAGACTTTGCAGATGATGAATTGAGTAGTGATACAGATGATGATGATTTAGCATCTCAGCCAAGTGCTCTTGATGACTTGGAGCTTTTTTTAAGTTCTAAAGTCTTTACTGTTATTGTACCTTTTTGACAAAAGAACATCTTTGAAATCGTGATTTCACATGTTTCTTATGGTTTATATTTTATAAATGTGTCATCTTTTTGTAATGATTCAAATCTATTTATCAACGTTAAACTATCTAGACAATTGTATGGATATATTACTTATATTTTAAATAAAAAAATTGCATAAGGAAAATTTACTCCGAATTTTATACTTTTCGAATTTTTTCCTTGTTGAATTTCATCCAAATTTCAATGTTGCCAAACTCAAATTCGAATTCAAACTTGGTGACTTAGGTTTTAATTATATGCCTTGCTGTGAATCACATCCTTTTAAAATCTTAATCAACCCTTATTCGAGTCACCATTTACTATTTATTGCATTCACCTAGGACTTAAGGCAGTGATCAGGGCTGTCATAAGGTTGTGATCTCCTTATTTGGCAGGGACATGACAGCTTCTGCAGAATGAAGCATTCAATGAAAATTAAACTAAGGCATTGGTTAATATCAAGCATGAGTTGAGGAGCTTCCAGACAACAAAGGCATAAGTCTTGAAAGTTAGAGCCAAAATGAATTGGTTAAAGGTTGGTGATAGATGATCAAAATTCTTCTTTTAATTTTATTTAAGTGAAAAATATCAAGTTAGACAATGTGCAGGTCAATGATCCTAACAAAATGAATTGATTAAAGGTTGGTGATAGAGGATCAAAATTCTTCTTTTAATTTTATTTTAGTGAAAAATATCAAGTTAGACAATGTGCAGGTCAATGATCCTAACAAAATAAAAGAGGAGTTCAAAAAAAATTATCAGAACCTGAATGGCCATAATATAGATTGTAAAGAGGAACAAGATTACTGCAGGAAGATCATTCCAAGAAAGATTAAGGAAGAGGAGGCTAATATGTTGGCCAGAGAACTTAGCAAAGAAGAAACAATGAAGGCTATAAATCCTTTAAGAATGACAGGTCTCCAAGATTTGATGGATTGCCTGCTGAATTTTAGAAAAAGAAATTTGATTGGGTAAGTGATGATCTCCTAATGGTGTACAATGAAGCTATTAAAAATGGCACCTTGGGCAGCAGTATCAACAGAGGTATCATAAAATTATTGCCTAAAGAGGGAGATAGAACTCAGATGAGGAATTGGAGACTAATAACTCCCGTTAATGTTTCTTATAAGATTTTGACCAAAATATTGGCTCTTAGACTCAATGATGTTCTCACAACATTTGTTAGCACTACTCAAACTGGTTCCATAAAAGGCACGTACATTCTAAAAAATTTGATCATCAGTTGGGAGTCAATGGAGTGGGCAAGAGCTATATGTTAGTTTTAGGATCAGATATGAATAAGCAAATTTTAATTCAAATTCAAACAAATAGACACAGCATATACCCTGGGAAAACCCTCCACTTGAGGGAGAAAAAACCCAGCAACAACATATCACTTATATATTGAATATGAATCAACAATGTTCTTTACAATGAGGCCGATTACAAGGCCAGACAACAGCACCAAAACTTGATGCAATCACAGATTATTATCTTGCTCTTCCTTGATATCGAATTCAGCCTTCTTGAGAAACTTCGATCTGCTCTTGGTGAAATTCGCACTTCTCTAATATCGAACTATGAAATGATGAATGAATATATAATGAACAATCAGCAACACATATATATACAAGGGAGAAAGAGAGATCGCATCCCTTCAAACCATCATGTCGGCCTTCTAAAATGAAACAATATGTCTCCAAAGGTGGTGAATAAACAAAGTCGGCCTCAAGTAATTATTAACAATAATTAATCATTGTTTATGGTGAAGCGCCTCTTCACCAACGGCTATCTCTAATAAAATAAATATCCGATAAGGCTATGTTTCATTTTATTGTTTAAGGATGTGGCTGGAAGTGATGACCGACACCGCCAACATCAACACTATAGAGCAGGATGTTGGTATGCTCCTCCTTGACTTTGAGAAGGCCTATGACAGGGTTGAATGATCATTTATAATTATTACCCTCGAAGCTTTTGGATTTTCTCAAAAAAATTGTGAAATAGTTAAAGTTTTATTCAAAGATGCTATCACTCAGATTGATATTAATGGCTCACTTTCTGAACCATTTCATCTCCAAATATCAATGAGGCAGGGGTGGCCTCTGGCCCCTGCCCTATCTATAATTGCTTCTGATGTTATTTACTATGTAGTGAGAGTCAAGAATAGGGGAGATGGTATTACTGGTTTGATTCTCCCCAACAATGAAAATTTGATAATTATTCAGTTTGTAGAGGAAAAATAAAAAGATGTCACGTTGAACTATGGTCCAAAATGTTGATATTCTAATATTTTTCAACATGATTAGCTCAAGTGTTAAGGCATCTGGGCTTTCTTCGCAAATCCTTGCAATTAAATGCCAACGAGACACATTAAAGTGTTGAAACCAGGGAAATAACAGCATTTCTACCACAAAGAGAATTCACCAAAGTTTACTAAATTGATAAAATCTTACAATTTTGATGCACAGAGTAGGGTTTGAAATCTCTAAAATCAAATTATTTAATTCCAAAGAAACAGCAATACCTTTCTCAACATATACCATTAACTGCCGAATGGGATGAAATCAAGTAAAAAAAAAAATTTAATGCAGAGCCCAGGTTGAATGGATGATGTTTAAGTGTTGAAATTGGGCAAATTACTGCATCCCTGTCTACAAGGAGAATTTACTAAATATTTTTTTAAGATCTTCCAGTTTTGATGCACGGCAGACATTTGAAGTTTCTAAAGTCAAATTATTTAATTCTAATGAAACAACAATACCTTGGTCTACATAAAATGTGATGAGCTAGAGTGATTAAAACATCAAAGCTTCCCAAGTAGAGCACCGGTTTCAAATCCTCATGAGAAAAAGTGTTTAACTAGGGCAAAAGACCACATTATGAGAACAAAAGTGTTTAAGCAGGGCAAAATACCACATTCAACTTGCTAGGCGTGGCTTACCAGAGAGAATTTCGCAGTAGAGGTACCCTTGCTAATGGCATGGTATCTAATAAGCCGATACCTAACCACAAGTGGAGTTTACCAATTTAACAAAAGAAAAACCGGGTTGATATGCCTAAAATGCTAGGGTTTGACAAGAGTCTAATTTCTCAGTTACCAGCCGACTTCAAGAAAATTAAAAAAGGATACCAGTCTGCTTTCAGATACCAAATAATTAAATTAAAAAAATAAAAAATAATTATACACATGAAAAGCAATTGCAAATACAGTTTTGCATGAAAATCAAAGAGAATTAAAAAACCCTAATTACACATTTGGAAAGCAAATTGCAATAAGATTTTAACAAGAAAAGCGAAGAGAATTTGGCACATACATTGCTCGGTCTTCTTGTTGAGGAAGTCCCTGTTGAGAGTGTGCGTCTTGGCGTCGTACATGAGCTCGAAGCTATTGAATATTTCGACCGTACGGCCGCGCTGGACGCCGATGACGCAGCCGAAGACCCTGGGCACACTCCCGCCCTGCGTCGGGCTCTGCGCCTTCATCCTCGTGTGGTGGTCTGAGATGTTCACAATCACTAGCGGATGCAACTTGAACGTCAGCCCGCTGCTCGAAGACATGTTTTACCCACGCTGGTATTCGAACGCGTCACCTGACTACAGGCTTTTAAAAAAAGGGTTTCTTTAAATCCCAGATTTTTAAAATAGCAGAGTTAAAAATTAGTTAAGAGGAAGTTGGAGAATTTTGAACTGCTGACCTATCGAATATAAGAAGGTATTTTGAAAACACGGTGTAGGAGAGATTTTCAGAGAGTTTCGTTGCTGTAGTTTTGGAAACGGTGGTTCCTGGTTTGAGGAAGGGAGGATTGGTGGTTTGGAAAGCAGGAAAATCTTTTCGAAAAGTATTCTTAATGGTTTAAATAGGGTGAAAAAAAAGTATTCTATATTAGCGTCCATTGGTTGGAGTTTATTTTGGAAACCTCTTTTACATAAATTTAAGGTGAACAAATAAATAATACTAGCAATGGCACCTTGATGTGCATTGGGTACGCCGAAGAATTGTGGAAAGTCAATTAGGAAATAAATTGATTTCTTTTTGCATAGATTTGTGTAGTGGAGGAGGTCAATTGGTAGGTCAATTAGAAAATGTTTTTGTTTATATATTATTATTATTATTATTTTTATGATTATCTGTATTATATTTTTATTATATAATAATATTTTATTTTTTATGTATTACTATTATATTTTTTATTATTAATATATCAATTTAGATAATGTTACATTATAATTATATTTTGTTGTAACATACATAAAGTTGATAAAAATGAATTTTGAATATGTTATTTTATGTTGAAAACACATATTTGGAAGTTAAAATGGAGAAGCAACTCTTAGGTTTTGAAATCTAACCTTAATAGGTAGGGTTTTCACAAATTTAAATTATAATGTGAATAATTTTCACACATTATTTAAAATATTTTAGAAAAACCTAAACTTTATTATAACAAGCATGCATTATGGCTTGGTGAATGTCAAGTCATTATTGTTCATTCATATTTAACAAAGCATGCAAATTTTATCTTCAAAATTACACTTAAATGACTACTTTTTTGTCCCCCATTATGTGCACTTATCCTTTATTTTGAAACAATAAATGTTACTATATGAAAAGTAAATGTAACAATTAATCATACTTAGTTATGTGATTAAAGAATGAGTAGTTTGTGTCAAGATTCTAAATCTATGATATCTTAGGATCAAGAATGGATAAGGAGAATATATAATTCACCTCAAAATTACAAAATTTTATTTGCATTGTGAAAAGTAAGTATATAGATCTAAGTCTAATCTAGATGCTCACATTTAAATATCCCATTTTTGTGGAAATGACCTTTAGAATAGCTAGTACAACTACTTTTTATTTCACTTAATTTTTATTTTTATTTTTCTATCTTTTCTATTATATGGGATTGGCCATATTTAGAAATATTTTGGAAGTGTTTTCATTATGTCTATAGGGAACAAGTTCTCCTAAGGCATCCCATAGAAATTTGTGTAAATGATTGAAGATAATCATGCATATGCTCTTAGGGCTATCATACATATATAAATTCATTTTATTACATCAATTAAAATGTTTATTTCTTTTAATGCGAGTGATATGCAAATAATACTCTAAGCTTGCACATGATGCCTTTAAATAAAGACATAATCATACAAATTTGCATTTAATTCCCTCTTGGTAGAAATTGAATAGGTGGGAACTACGCAACTATCTAAACTATCCATATCCAACTTGTTTTATTATGGGGGGTTGAACTTGACTTTGAATATAAGATGATCAAGTTTGTAATTCCACAAGTGATCCAATGTATATAAAGACCATATTAAGATGGTTAACAAGTAAGCAGGGATATGCATAGAGATATATTTCATTAATATATAGATAAAGCAAATATATCTAGTTGTGTGTATATATGTAAGATAAAAAAAAAATTGTGTTGGAATGTGTGTAAGTTAATAAATTATATAAAGAAGGGACCCACCTTTACACAAAATTATATCATATATAGAAATGATCCTCTTTCAATAAAGACAAAAAGTTTAAAATGATATAATTATACAAATTTTTCCTTTATATAATTAAAAGTTACTATAAAATATACTTCACTTACATTATTCTTATTAAAAATAATGAATATTTTTAAATGCAACTAATTGTTAAAATTTAAAATTTAATAAATTATAAAATTCATTTTCAAAAATCTTGTATGATAAGATCCAAAACATTCCAAGGATATTTTGATTTAAAAAATAATAAATATAAAATTATTATAAAGTTGAGGATAAATATAGTTAAATTCTTAAATAAATTAAATATTGAAAATTAAAACCTCATTAAAGTAAATTTAAAATTGTTAAAGCTAAAATTTTAGCTTTTATTTTAAAATTTGTAAAGTTAAAAAATCAATTCTAAGTAAGTTGCATAACTTATTATGATTTCATTCTTAAAAATATTTACTATTAACTTAATTTAATATACACCATTTTTTTTTTGACATTGTTATCAATTGAAAGAAAAACTAAAATTTAAATTATATGTGCATATTTTAAGTATAATATGATAATATAAATTGTATATTTAAAGGAAATATATTTACTTATTATATATTATATTTGAATCGTTATATTATATGAATTATATAAAATATTTTAAAAATATTAGAAATATATTAGAAATATATATTTATATTAAATATGTTATAAAATTATATTTATTTCATATTTATTATTTAATTATATATAAAATTTAAATTGTTTTTTATTTATTATTATATATTATATAATATATATTATTAAATATAATCATAGTATATAATCAACATATAATATTTTTTAACATAGTACATGTCCTCTATATTATTTTTTTTGATAGATTAATAACTGGTAAGGCTAGCACCTTATATATTAATTGCCAAAAAAGGATTTACATCGTGGGCTTGCAGAACTATATCTTCTTCAATAGTACTTGCATACCAGGAGCTCTACTATACTGCTCCTATCCTATCGACTAACATATATACTAATTACTACTAACTTCCATTTATCTTCGACTACTTGGACCCTCTTCCCTTCGACTTCCAGGGCCCGCGCAATGCAGTGAACAGAGGACTATTAACATAATAATCAGAACCTTGTGTAGCAACTTCCCTTCGCATTTGTTTGGCATGTGTCGCACGCTTCTTGACTGGGCATTCTAGTTTGCACTTTTTGTGAGCCAGGCCCTTTGCTATTTCCTCCACGTCCCAACCGTCCTCCTCAACCCAATCTTCCCCAGATTTGGGGAGAGACGGGAAAACAAGGTCGTTGAGCTCCTCGTCATCAATGTCCATGTCGAAGCCTTCCCTTGCCAGGTAGATACCCAACGCCTCTTTTGACATTGGTTCCATGAGCCCTGCCACCATCAGGAGGAATTGCAGGTTCCTATTGATGTCTTCTCCTCGCTCAACCAGGGCCTCAGGTTCCACCATACTCAGAATAGGGAACTTTGTTACAGGCCTTCCACCACTTCGCTTTATCATGTAATAGTGTTGCGGCATTGGTATTTGACCGTGTTCATCGATATTGTCCAGAACGGCAACAATTAGCCCCAAGGAGGCATGCTTGAAGACGCGCTGGCAAATATTTTTCACCCTAGCCTTCGGTAGTCCCCAGTGGGTAACAATTGCTAGGAACATTTTTGTTATATCTGTGTTGAGGCGGTGTTTGTGGTACGACCAAATGAACTTGTGTCCCATAACCACTTTCACTGCATGAGTTACATACTGGTCCTTCACTGTGAGGATACCCCATAGCCTTATGTCTGTGACCTCTCCTTGAAAAGGGACCATAGTGGTTGTAGTTTCTAGACACACTGGGGAATCCATAGCTTCTGCCTGCCTTCTTTCCAAGCTCTCTGAGTGTTTTACTAGTGATGAATTTACTTCGGTGCCCTCACTTCTTATATCCAAATGTTGTCATTTAC
This sequence comes from Sequoia sempervirens, assembly GCA_007258455.2. Lineage (NCBI taxonomy): Eukaryota > Viridiplantae > Streptophyta > Pinopsida > Cupressales > Cupressaceae > Sequoia > Sequoia sempervirens. Next base: position 48,956 of record VDFB02321756.1, read on the forward strand.
CAGCCTGTTTCTGGGAGTCCGAGTGGCATACGGGTATGCCATGTCATTGTCCTATGTTCACGAAGCCACCCACCTGATGTGACTATAATATGCCTTGAGGAGCTCTGCCATAATTTGAAGGGACGTTATTACGGCCGGTTCGGACGGTTAGCTGCCACATCGATTGTTGGATACGCCACCTTCCCACGTATAATCTTAGTTGTCTCTTGCTAAACCGTCCTGCATCTTTGAGGCCGCATGCTTAGCCAGAGTGTCAGCCACGGTATTTCTTTCTTGATATATGTGGCTGACACATAATTCTTCAAATGATGTTATCAATGTTCGAATTGGGTTTAGCCATCTTCGTAGTAGCCAATTTGGGGTAAAATTGCTTCTTATGGCATTCACTATAATTAGCGAATCGCCCTCAAGATGAACTTTTGAAGCTCCAAGCTTTTTTCCTAGTTTGATGCCACACAGTGCTGCTCTAATTTATGCCATATTGTTTGATGCTTGACCTATATTTTTTGCTTCTTGAGCTAGCACCTTTCCCTCACAATCTCGAGCCACGTAACTGATACCAACTGCTCCTGGGTTACCCATGGAGGCGCCATCAAAGTTTATTTTTATCCACCTGGGTTGCGGATGTTGCCAGACTGTACCTCGCCTGATTTCTGCCTTCTAAGGGACCTTTAGATTATTTGAAATGGAAGGGATATGAAGTCCATATAATTTGTTTGAGAGGTCGATGTCCTTACTGGAGAAGACATTCTTGGGGAAGGGAATGTTTTTTGCAGCGGTGTTTGTTAGTTCTATGATTGCCTTAGTAATTCTTCCAACTAAAAGTTATCTTCCCAGCGCTTGCTCTTGGAATATCCGTCTGTTTCGTTCCTTCCATAATTCCCAACAAATTGTAGAAGGAATTATTCGCCATATATTGCTGAAGATACCTTTATGTAGCTTTGATGGCCATGCCGCTAGCCAATCCCATAGATTTGAAGCAAAGGGGGTGGGGAAGGCTAGCATTCAGAGGATGTGTTTCCAACAGTATTCTGCATAGGGGCAGGAGAGCAGGAGGTGGGATGCGGATTTGTCCTCTATATTATTATTATTATTAAAGAGACAAAATTAAAAAATTAAAAACATATACCTATTAAAAAATAATTGATTTCCCATGGGAAGTATTTATAAGTAAAGAAGGCGAGGAATAAATGCAAATAAAATAAAAAAGGCAGCCCAAATAAAACCGAGGGTGAAAATAAGGAGAACCGCGTGAAAAATAACAATAAAACTGGGGTGAAAATAAGAACAGTGGGAATTGGGAAACCCGACGGAAAAAGGCAGTCATGAAAAATGGCGGATAAAAGCAAACGTGAAAAATGGAGGGTAAATGCATTATTTAGTGTCTGCAAAAATAAGGAATAAAAGCCACGGAATGGTTAAAACGGGCGACATTGATCGACGGCTATGGACGTTTGATCCGTCTTGCATCTCCTTTTGAGCAGCGTGGATCGTGGATGGACAATATTAGCTCGTCATTCTCAAATAGGACACGCCTTCGGCGTAATTAAATATTTAGAATTATTAATGGGCTCTTGGTTTATTAGAGAAGTTGGATGGTTTTAAATGAGTATGCAAGAAATCAAGTCTTGTTAAGTGTAAGGCCTTAACATCATAAAGGATGAGATCATGATCGTACCCTAATCAACTTTGGCAAAATGGATACCTCTTAATCCTTTGTTCTCAATCGAAGATGTTTCAACCTAAGGTCGATACTCTCGTATTAGGTAGCTAAACGATTATGTGGGTTTGATATAAAACCCTCCAACAACAATAAAAAAGTACAAATGTGTTGAATTAAATATTTTTTAAATAAGCTAATAATAATTAGTTGGAAATTTTGAATAGATTTGTTTTGCTAGATGTTTGAAAATGATTTGTCAATATTTAGGAAATTTAATAATATTTTGACAAATATTTTAGCATCTAGAAAATTAGTGTTTGTCATTGTGGGTTATTTTTGTATAGGCAATTGATCACACACTTGCAAATTGAATCTATGCAAGTGCAAATTTAATTTTGATGTGTGGATATAGTCTACGTAAACCCTTAATCTTTTTTTTAGTATGTTATAAATTTTGTGTATGTCTCCCCCATAAAAAACTTGGTTCTTTGGTTCAAATTTTACACATGATATGGATAAGTACTGCTTTGTGTAAAACATGTAAGGATAGCAAGCCAACAAATAAGAGAATGATCAAAAATAGTAATAAAGCATGCAATAAATGACCTAGATGATAATGCAAGTATACATGTATGAAATATTTTGAATTTGATGCTAATAAATGTAACTTGAAAGTTCTTGTCCAATTCTTTTCTAGGTACCAAATGATCTATAATTGAATTAGAGTTACCCTTTCAAATGTAACTCCAAAGATCATAAATGGAACATCTCGTGCATCAAGTCAACACGTAATAAACAAATGGAAAGGGTTAGGTTGGCCCTAAATTTGAGTTTGAATCCTAAAAGTTTAAGGATCATTTTCCACAACTAAGTATTTGAACCAAGATATTTACGTGGTCGTGGATTTAATCTAAGTTGAGAAATGGATGAATCTAAGAATCAAGTTTGATAGCTAGGAATGAGTACAGGTGGGAAAACACAAGGCTCGGTTTTATGTGTCAACTATTAATAGACACCACACCACTTGTACTTTTTCATTACATAAGACTTAGCTTGGCCAAAATGGGAACAACACTAGGGGAAGTGCAAGGTATGTAATTTTCATTATTACATTTTACCCCCACTTTAAATCAAATGCAAACTATCATGTGAGAATTCATGTCAAAATAAAATCAAACATTCAACATGAAAGTAAATTTATACACGCACTTATAAAAAGAAAATGGGGTTTCTTCTTGGAACATAAGATAGGATGATGAAATTTGGATTTCACCTCATGGAACATGCTCTCATGGAAATGAATGTCCTATCCTAGAAACCTACAAAATGAAAAAATAATTTAGTGAGCAACATCAAATTGGATTTTAAAACAATAATGTGATGTCTACAATCAAGACGAACACACAAAGACAAGAGGGTTGAGAGATATTCCACTTGTGGTGGAATTGGGATACCATCTAAACCAGTAAACTAATAAATGTGGCCTTAGGGTGATAAAAAATGTGATATCATCTAAAATAGATATTAATCATGCAAGAGTCACTCCAACCATACTAAAAAAGGGGATGTTAGTGACCTTATATGCCCCCTCCAATTAGTTGCATTCAAACAATATAATTAAGTTGGAGGGGAGTAGATAAAGAGAAGGAAACTGATATAACCATTTAAATCTCAATAGTCATATAACAATGTAAATATGGCATCATGTGACACCATACAAAGATATTAATGATATGGCCATCAAAGCACTATATTGATAGGTGATAGTATGTCCCCAATATTGTTTCTAAGTAGAACTATGAAGAAAATAGTCATGAATGTTAGATAAAGTATTATGTAAGCACGAGGGAGCATGATACATTTCTTAGAAATAGAATAATCATCATTGAACATGGTAAGATAAGAATGTCAATATTTCTATCATATCATTAAGGTGTTAGCTTAGTACTTATAGAAAACAATGTAATCATCGTAGAAAAAGATCATGTCAATAAAACATGTGATCAATGATAATAAATCATAATCCTTGGAATCATTTGTATAATGTCTGGAAGGATACCATCAACATAGTAGAACAATGGTCAATACAATAAAGGATGTACCCTTCATGTGGAAATCATTGTTTAAATAATGTAATGTGGATATAAATAAGTATGTAGAACATGGAAGCTCAAAATATCAACCAACAATGATGGAAGGAGCATCGTCCAACAAATCATCTTCATCCCAATTATGTGGTTCACAAATATCTTCAATATTTTGAATTTGATCATGATGTGTGATCCAAGAGGATCTAGAAGACTAAAAATTTCACAGTCTTAGAATCCGACGAAGCTGGCATCATTGCTAGAGCTCGTTGACATGATCCTGATGCAACTTGAATCATGTCAAAAGGAGATCATATGCTCAAGATATGCTTGGTCAAAGTTTGGTCAAATTGGGGTACCAAAGGTAGGATGCAAGGTCAAAAATTGATCATTTTGAAATTGGTTAAAAATAGCATCAAATCGAAGAGCTCAATGAGACAATATCGACGCCACTCATTTCACGTCAAACGGAGCTCATACACCAAAGATATGGCCAGTCAAATTTTAGTGAATATATCAACAACCTAATCCTTTTTAGGCACATATTCAAGCTTAACTTCATTTTCTATAACCTTCTCTCTCAGAAAGTGATACTGGATTGAGATATGTTTTGTCCTTGAATGCATTACCGGATTCTTTGAAATATTGATAACACTTGTATTATCACAGAAGATAGAAATTGGTTCATTATATACCACCCTAATATCTTTCAATGTTTGTGTCATCCACAACACTTGTGTGCAACAAGATGTTGCTACAATGTATTCTTCCTCTGCAGTAGATAAAGACACTAAATCTTGTTTCTTACTTAACCATAACACTAATATGCATCCAAGAAAGAATGCACCACCACTTGTACTTTTCTTGTCATCTACACAACCAACCCAATCTACATTTGTGAGCACTCAAAGTAAAATTAGTATCCTTTGGATACCACAAGCCATGATCTAGAGTGCCCTTCAAGTTTTTATATATCCTCTTCACTATTGCAACATGTGACTCTCTAGGATCTTCTTGAAATCTATCCACAAGATAAACTACATGCATGATATCCGATCTAGTAGTAGTTAGATATAGTAGCCTATCAATCATTGATCTATACTTGCTCTAATCAGCCTTAGGAGATTCATCATTCTTGCTCAACTTGCAACTAGTAACCATAGGGGTACACACTGGCTTAAAATATTCTATTCCAAACTTCTTCAACATTTCTTTAACATACTTTGATTGTGAAATGAAAATATCTTTATCTGTCTAATTTATTTGCAATCCAAGGAAGAAATTCATCTCCCCAAACATAGGCATTTCAAACTTTCTGCATTTCTTCTAAAAACTTTTTGCACGTATATTTATTGCCTCCAAATATTATTCATCAACATCTACAACCACAATCAATATTTGATCTTTTTTAACTTTAAAGTAAATATTGCTATTTACAACACCTTTATTAAATCCTTGCAATATCAAATACTTATCCAACCTTGCATACCAAGCTCTAGGAGCTTGCTTCAATCCATACAATGCTTTCTTTAATCTACAAATCACATCTGATTTGTTTGATAACTGAAATTCTTTTGGTTGTTCCATGTATACCTCTTCTTCAAATTATTCATTCAAGAAAGCAGACTTCACATCCATTTCATAAACTTTGAAATCCTTATGTGCTGCAAAAGCCAAAAACATCCTAATAGCTTCCATTCTTTCCACCAAAGCAAATGTCTCCTCAAAATCTATTCCTTCAACTTGTGAGTATCCTTTACACACAAGCCTTGCATTATTCCTTACCACTTCTCCATTCTCATTTAGTTTGTTTCAGAATACCCACTTAGTTCCAATCACATTTTTGTTTGCAGGTCTTGGGACAAGTTCCAAAGTTTGATTCTTCTCAATTTGCAACAGTTCTTCTTCCATAGCCTTGATCCAATATTCATCTTTGCATGCCTCAATCACTGTTTTAGGTTCAAATTTAGAAAGTAAACATAGATTTACCTACTCTTTAGCAACTTTCCTTCTTGTTAGTACACCTTTGTTCTTATCTCCAATGATCTGATCTTCAAAATGATTCTTCTACACATACTTAGGAGTTTTAGGAGTCATTTCCAAAGCTTGTTCCTCTTCAATCTACACTTCTCTTCAGCTTTTTGTTCTTCTCTGCAAGAAGACTCATTTGATTCATATCCATCTATCATCATTGAATTCTTCTATAAATATTCATCAACATTGACACTTGCACTCTCATAATATTTCTCAATCTCTTGTTGTAGCATTGGTAAGCTTTTCTTCTAATAGAATATCCAAGGAAGATACCTTCATCAGACCTTGCATCAAACTTTCCAAAGTTATCTTCATCTCCTCTGATATAGCATTTGCTTCCAAACACTTTGAAGTACTTGACAGTAGGAATCCTTCCATACCATAGCTCATAGGGAGTCTTTGTACTATTTTCTCTTGCTTGAACTCTGTTAAGTATATAAACAACAATATGAATTTCTCCTCTCTAGTAGACTTCTAGTAGATTTGCCTCTTTCAATTATTCTTGCAGCTTCTTATTCATAGTCCCATTCTTTCTTTCAACCACTCCATTTTGCTAAGGAGTCCTAGGGGAAGATAAGTGCCTCTTTATGCCATGTCTATCACAAAATATGTTAAAATCATTGGAGGTAAACTCTCCACCTCTATCAAACCTCAAACATTTGATTTTCATATTCATTTCATTCTCAATCGTAACCTTGAATGCTTTAAACCTTTCTAGAGCTTCTGGTTTTTATTTACAAAAAGTAACCCATGTCATTCTAGAATAATCATTAATTAATAGCATGAAATAACTGTCACCTTGACGACAGTTTCTTACTCTTGTAGGGCCACAAAGATCTATATGTACCAATTCCAACAATCCAGTAGTAGATTGTTCTTTGACTTTGAAGGTTCTTCTTGCTTGCTTTCTAATTTGACATTCTTTACAGACAACATTGATAGGTTTTGTAATCTTTGGTAGATCTCTTATAGCTTGAATTGAACTGATTCTTACTAGGTTATCAAATTTGATGTGACACATTCTTCTATGTTATAACCAAATTTCATTAATCTGAGTCATAAAATAATGACCATCAATACCCTTGAGTTGATAAACATTTCCATCTATCCTCCTTGCAACAACAACCACAGTTCTGAATCCTTTTTTGATCTCACATCCATCATCCTGAAACATAAGATTGTATCCTTTTCTACACATTTTTCCAACACTCAAGAAGTTATGTCTTAAACCCTTAATATAGTAAACATCATCAATATTATGCTTGCCATCAAAACTGATAGAACCTTTTCCACATATATTAGTAGATGTACCATCACTAAATCTAACACATCATCCATCATATTTTTCAAGTTTAATAAATTTACTCTTATCATTGGTCATGTGATTAGAGTATCCATTGTCAATGATCCAATAGTTCTTCTCCTGTCTAGCATGAAAAGCAAATACCAAAGTACCTTCAGTCTTATCCTTTGTCTCCGGAGGGATTTCCTTCACACATCTCTCAAAGTTAGTACAAACAAATTCATCTTTTAAATCCATGAATAAACATTCATAATCATCATCTCTATAATCAGATTCATCATTAGAAATACTTGCATCTTCTCTATCATAATAAATTTCCTTGATCATTTTACCTTTGTTCTCCTTATTTTTGTTATTCAAAACTCTGTTTGGACATCTTGAAGCATAGTGACCTATCTTTCCACAACTAAAACATTTGAAAGGAAAATTACCACTATACTTACTAGTACCCTTCTTCATTCTCTATATAAATTTAGCTTTTATATCATCAAGATCCTCTTGATCTTATTCCTTGATCTCCTCTGATTTTCCAACCTTAAAAGTAATCTCAACTTTTGCACCACTATTTGTACCAAATTCTCTCATCTCAAAAGCAATTAAGGAACCATACAATTGATCTTTGGTATATTGATTCAAATTTGCAAATTCTTCAATAGTAGACACTTTATGACTGTAAGATTTAGGAAGAGTTATGAGAATTTTCTTTACTATTTATGGTTCTTTGATTTTTCCACCAAAACCTCTAATGGAGCTAAAAACTTCATCTATCCTCTGCATATAGCTTGTAACATTTTCTTCTTCATACATCCGCAAGTTCTCAAACAGGATCTTTAGATTTTACATCTTAGCTTCTTTGACCTTATCATCTCCTTCATAAATGCTTTCTAACTTTTCCCAAATTTATTTAGCAATTTTTAGACTCATAACTTTCACCAATTCAGAATTTGTAAGACTATTTAAGAGAGCATACCTTGCTTTACCATTTCTTTCATAGGCTTTGATATCATCAATAGTACTTGGACCATTTCTAGGTTCAATATATCTAGTCTTAACAGACTTCCAGACATCATATCCAATATAGACCAAAAATCCTTCCATCCTTGTCTTTCAGAATGCATATTCCATTCCATCAAATCTAGGGATCTCTTTCTTGTGCACCATCCCAAATCTACCTCAAGCAATTAATATTTCTTCCAAGGAACCTTACTCTGATACCAATTGTTCAATGCACAAGACAATTGAGAGGGGGGATGAATCGATTGTACCTTAAAACTTTAAAACCCTCATACACAATCAGATCCACATTAATACAATTTACCCTTAATTTGTTATGATGATTTAGCATGAAATGCAAATAACAAAAACTAAAAAAAATCAACAACATGCATAAAAGAACACCAGGTTTAAGTGGAAAACCCAAGATGGAAAAAACCACAATGAGGGTTAGCTCACAATATAAAGTAATATCAACATCAAATATTATAGGGCTCACTGTTGGAGGTCTCACTACCCAAAGAAAGAGAAAGGCTCACTACCAGAATATGAAAGAAGATAAAGAAGAGTGTTACATAGAGAAATCCATCTCAATGCAACAAAGAAATCCACCACAACATCACTAACACCTTTGCAACTTGATTGAAGAATTGTAGACACCTTCTTCTCATTGCATCCAACAATCTAACACATGAAAGCTCGCACTGCACTTCTCAAATTCAAACTCTAACACTTTACAATTTGTATCATTTTTGCATCTCTATTGTCTATCTTTCATATTTTAGCAACTCAAATCTTATTTATACCGTCTTCAGCCTTGAGACCATTCTGTAAGGTCGGCTATGCACATCAACCATGCAAATTCAAATTAGGTCGGCACCAAAACACTTCCATGGTGGATAAAAGTGAAGGCGGACCATGCCACTCCTTATCTGGGACCTAGATCTATAACACACACTACAACACACTTCTAAAAATAATAAACACTCACTACAATTAGTGTAAACACCAAGGTCGATCATTACTCGTGTAAACACCATTAAAATTTTAAGTACACACTTCCTTTGATCAAACAACAACTCACAGACAACAAATGTCACCTAAACACAATCTAGAATATTCCACGAACACCTTGAAATCTAACAAACTCCTTCACAACAACTTTCACCCAAGAAATGTATACACTCAATACACTAAAAAAACTTGGCCATATAATGTAAATCAAGAAATTGACTTTCGAAGAAACAAACCTTGAACCTCTTCAACTGAAGAAAGATACCAACACAATCAACACGCCTGCAGATCCGTAAGACCTAAAAACAAACTACAAAGAAACATAGAGCAAACACATTTCTCCCAGATAGCTCTGTAATACACTATTCACACATTGGTCAACACAACTACTTCTGCACAATGATCTAGCACACCAAACCTTGAATACCACACCTCTGAACACCTTTGATCAACATATCTAAAACATATAGGTAGATCTTCAACCTAGAAGAAATGTGGAGCAACACTAGATCACTACTCTGCAACTTAGAACAACACTGCAACACACTGTTTCCTCTTTTTATCAAATTTTCTCAAAAGCACTTGAAAACCAAGCATCAGAGACACATCCTTATCACCTTCATCACTTCCTCAACCATAGACAAAATCTTATCAAAGCAACACTAGAGTTTGACATCAGTAGCTTACTAATGACAACATAATGCAACTAATCAAAGCATGAATAACACCAACATACTCTTACAAAAATATTTTACTCATCAATGACAACACAAGCTTGTTGATATCAATGACAACACCAATCATCTCATACTTGCAACAAAATCTATATAGATAGTGATGAAACAAAAACTGATACACTTATCCATGAATTCATAAAATTATGTTCTATGATTTGCATGATAGCATAATTGAAATAGCTCCTTCTAAACAAAACCATCCCAAAGGTATATTTAAAGACAAATACACTAAAAAAATAAACTTTCCAAGACTTTTCTTTAGACACGAATGAGATCCAAATATAATGAAAGGTTATACATATCAAAAAATTGCAAAATGGGAACTAATACATTTGAGCAGTGACTTTGCAAATCATACAACGTTTTTTTTTTCAAAACTATACATGTAATTATAAATAAAATCATTTCAAGCATATTGATAAGAATTATAAAAGGGAAATTAAAGGGAAAAACTATGTTGGCCAAAGATAATAAAGAGAAACCAAATTTGGATAGGATATTGAAATCAAATATTCGATACATAGACTTTAAACATATTTAAATATAGCCAGACTATTTTCATCAAATCAAGGAAGACATATTTGCAATGATCCGACAACTAGGATCACCAACATTCTTCCTAACTTTTTCAAGTTCATAATACTAGTGGCCACCATTGCTATCTAACTAATGAAATTAAATAAAAATTGAAACAAAAAACTAAACAACAACAAAGAACAAGAACACGATATTGATTCACTTGTTAGAAAAAAACCATGTTCCTTTTAATCCCTATTACAAACATCGAATCAATTTTATGAAAGCTTGTTATCTATTGACGATACAATACTTGGACATGCGAATGATTTATTTAATTTTAAAATAAAGGAAATGAACATGATCATGTATTTATATGGATCAAACATGCAAAAATATATGGAAAGCCCTCTAATAATGAAATTGAACAATTTGTAGAAAATTATATTACATTCAATAAAAACTTGCTAGAGGAGAAATTTACAAAGATGCATTCACATCACCATACAAGAAGATATAGAAAATCTAACAAAACACAATGCAAATACAATTTTCCAATTTCACCTATGAAAACAACAGTAATACTTGAACCAATTACAACAAATGAATAAATCATAATGAATAATGCTACTAAAATCCAAAAAGCAATTTCAAAGGAGAAAACTATGAAAAATATGTTAGCTTCTCTTCATTCTTAAATAAAATATTAATAAGAAAACACGACTATATAAAAGCAATACAATCGACACTAAAAAAACAACTATCTTTCTCAAAAGAAAACCTACTCCATGCAATGATAGTTTTGCTAAAAATATCAAATTTATGGCACACAAATACCTATGCGTGCATTTTTTCCTTAATGCATATGATTCTGCTACATATTGTTCATACTACATGATAAAAAGAAGATAAATCAGTTACTATTTCTTTCAAAAGAATAAGTAAAGAGCTCAAAATAAAAAAAAATAGAGGTTATACAAATGATACAAACACTTGGAAACGCATTACTGAATTTGCGACAAATATATGCTCAACTTGTTTCTCACTTAGCTCTTTTCATACCATTAAATTCAAGTTCAAGAAAATATATATTCATAAACATAGGACCACCTAAAGAATGTACATTCATTCTCAAATCAAAATTGACTCTAAGAACATAATGTGTAAATCAATAATCAATCACTAGTTCTATCATCCTCAAAATTTAAAACATACATGCCTTGCATAATTCACATCAAAACATAGAATAAGTAAAATCCTAAAAATAAGAAAGCCCACGAATATCCAATTTGTCAATCACAATAAACATCTTGATTATGAAAACTATTGCAAAGAAAGACTATTACTATATGTTCCCTTGACGATAATGAAGATACATTGAAACAAGGATCCAAATCATTCATAAATATATATTTTTTACAAGAATACTATAAAAGAAAATGAATTCAAGTACACATACAATTTCAATACTTTTTGGGGATACTTAGAGGATGCATCTAAATAACTTGAAAAGGATGAGATCTTGACTATGAAATTATCAAAGAAAGAAAACAATAATTATAATAGAACTGAACCATATGACCTTGATACTGATTTATAGTGGTTAAAGCAAAGACAAAAAATCATAAAAACTAGACATTGGTGTTCAAATTGTACAAAATCTAATTCTTCTAAAAAATATAGAATATTATAAGGTAAGAAGAATTCTTGATAAAAACAAGTGATTGTTAAATACATTACAACAAAAAAGACTTAACATAAAAAAACCAATTCATATTTTCTTTTAACATGCAGTGTAGGAATAGGTAAGACATTTATAGCCAAACTAATTTTTCAAATGTTGATACATATTTACAATTTTGATCATTTTTTCAATCCAATCAAGAAAAAATGATTAATAATGGCATATACCAAAAAATAAGTATACACTATAGGTGGATCAATAGTACATTTTACATTGTAAATGTCCTTTAACAAATCCTTTTATGCATCGATTACACGTCTTGCTTCTAAATGAAACCTCTTTAATAGGTAGTTGATTCTTATATTCTATCAAATAAATGAATGTGAGAGATTAAGCATATGCCAACAAAATATTTTGGAGATGTTGACATGATTTTTTGTAGTGATCTTTATCAAGCACAACATGTACTTGATAATCTTATTTTTGAGAATCATTTCATGAACAAAGAGATAATACCATGCATTTTTTGGAAGGATCACATACAATGCTACGAATTGCAAATAGTTATACGCCAAAGAAACCAAATATTTGTACTGAAGATAATGAAATGGATAAAGAACAAAAATACATAAGATAAATGCAATAATGAATAATTACTTAAATTCATTTTACCTTTCTCACCACATGGATTGAGCTAAAGTAGATGAACTCATGTCTACTTGATGTGCTCCTTTTGATATTGTGGTTGGATGGAATGTGGTTTTTTGGACCAACACCATGATGCCAGGATTGAAGATTGATAAAACAAAATAGTAGCATAAGGATATGATGAAGGTAGATGCCCAAAATGAGAGCAAATGCCTCAATTTATAGATTTTTGATGGGGGAAGTCAATAGACAAGATGCATTGACTAAATGAAGGGTAAATATTAAATGAGATGATGGAGGCTTAGTCTTGTGAATAGTGCCACAAGAGGAAAGGATGTGTAAGAGCAAGGTGTGCTCACACATGTGTGAGCACACATTGGGAAGAACATGAAAGAAACATGTCTATGACATGTGTGAGATAAAGTGACATGTCTGTGACATGTGTAAGGGGTAGGGTGGCTTCACATGTGTGAGACATGCTCACACATGTGTGAGAAAGGGGTGGGAAAGGTAGCGTTATGACATTTAAATCTTGATCCATGTAGATGGATTCAAGGGCTAGGATTGATGGTGGGGTGGAATTAAATATTAAGAAAATGGTAATGGATATTAATTATCCTAAATAAATTAATTAAGTAGATATTAATTAATTTATTTAGTTGGAAGGTTTGGGGGACATGGTTAGATTATTTTAAATAACTTTAAATTTATTTAATTAAGGGTGAGATAAGGATGATAATTAATTAAATAAATATTTATTTAGTTAACAAATAGAATGGGGTAAATTCAAGTGTGGTCAGGTATAGACATATTTAGATGTCTAGAGCTTTCCCCTCTTTGATATAGTGTTATGAATGTAAGGAGTGGCATTGTATCAAAGAAGAATAAAATATAGCGGATAGAAAGGGATGAGGATGCCCCAATCACTGGTAAGATGAGGAAGGATGATGAGGAAGTTGTGGTATGCTCCCTCAAGAGGACATTCGGGTTCAAAGAACATAGGTGTGCTCTTGAAATGGAGAGGAAGACTAGAGGATGATGGATAGAAAGAGGATGAAATTGAGATAGATGGATAAAGAGAAATGATGGATAAGAATCATGGTGTAGTGGTATAAGCAACCTAGATTTGATAATATACTTGACATTATGCACCAAGGTATAGGGAACCAAGTGACAATGTGCCAAGTACATGATCAAAAAGGTCAAGTGCAAACATATATGCATTATAACACCATGACATGGAAGACCATGATGCCCTTGTGGAAATAGAGTGCAAAACCCATGATAAATGAAAACAATGATAGGACACACAAGCAACAAGAAAGTATGCACAACAAACCAAAAATAAAACAGGATAATGCTCCTAGTCAAGCTAAAAATCAATTGATTGATGATGATGAGGATAAAAAATTTAACGATAAGAACAATGCATACCACAAGGATTGTGTTGTTAATGAATAAAAATACATGGATCGGGAAGGATACATACATATGATGATAATTAGACTAATGGATCAATAAATTTCAGTTGATTTGATTCAAAACGATGGATTGCTTTTGGATGATGAGCTAGATTGCAAGATTGGATTGCATGGATTAGGACTGATTGCATTTGGATGGATTGATTGGGATTTTTTGATTGGTATGATAGATGTATAATAAATGGATTAGGATAAGATAAGATTATATGGAGGATAGGAATGAATAGGATAGATGAATGGATATGATCTAATGATAATGGAGAACCAAGGATTGGTAAAAGATGGAAAAATAGATGGATTGCTTGGATATAAGATAAGGGGGATTAAGTGGATGGATCAAAGGTGATGGGAGATAATAGGATGGTGGATGAAGGATAGGAGGATGGAGCTCCAAGCACTATGTTATAAAGGAACAAGAAGCCACATACTAGTGGTAGTGCAATTATGGATGGAATATGATAAAATATGTATGAGATGGGAGGGTAGTGCATAAGAGACATGGAAAGGAGAGTAAGGCTTGCCTTGTCCAAAACATGCATGGATGTTTTCTTCCTAGATCTCTATCAAGATCAAGATTGAAAGGAGAGGATTTAGTTGATAGGATGGGGGGATTGAGATAGGATAAGGATATGAGATGGTGGATAATAAAGGATATGGATAAGGTATGGATGGAGGGATAAGATGGAGACTCCTTATCAAGATCAAATATAGGAAGGGAGGATGGGTTTTGATAGAACGATGAATATGATACAAGCTAGGTAGGATATGTGATTATAAAGAAGATCCTTAGCCTTTTCAAGATCAAAGGTGAAAAAGGGGGATGGACTAAGATAGGATGATGGATAGGGGATGAAGGATAATGAAAGATGTGGATAGGGTGTGATATGGACTAATATTCTCCCCAATTGTAGAATGAAAACGTATGGGGTGTTACACATGACACTTTTTTTCTATTATTTCATCATGGTACCTTCCTAAGGTACATAAAGAAGTGTTTTTCAACATTGGATGAATAATTTTCTCTTTACGTATTTTTTTTATTATTATTTTTTAGACTTTTGGGAATAGTATGGATGAAGTATGAGGATACGAAAGTGGATAGGTGGATTTGGAAGATAGTGGATGGATGATATGGATATGGAGGAAGGACTCAAACATCTAGTTCCATGGATAATATCCCTTGTCGATGAGCTATAATTGACCACAGCTATTGGAGGTATGTTCATAGATGTTGGTACAATAATTGTAAGGGAGATAGAATGGATTTACACCGGTAATTGAATTAAAGAAGGATTATGGGGGATGAATTTTGGATAATGGATGGAGGTTTGGAATACTTGTGGATGAGTGGGTAGGAATGTTGGAAAGATCAACATTGGCACACACCTTGAAGGGTGGTGGAGTTGTAGAGGAGAAGTGGATTTTGAATTTGGAGATTTAGATGGAATGGATATGGATTTTGCGACATAAGGGCCCAAAATGGATTTTGAAGATGAAGGATTGTTAGATGGAGGATTGGAGGACTTAGGAGTGGATGAAGCTATTGGATTAGCAAGTTTGGATGCCAATTTTGCTTGTTCTTTGAGATGCATGGATTTTATGAGTAGTTTGGGAATCCACATAGTTTTGGACATTTCTTCATAAGCCTTTGTGAATTTTTGGATTTAACCTTTTGCTTTTGGATCATATATTTGCTTTGTTTTGACATGTATTTTTGTTGGGACATGGTGATCCTTAGATATATGTGGATTTTTGGATTGAATTTTTAGATTTGGCATCTAAATTGCTTCCAATAGCAATGGGATTGGTGGATGGAAATGAATGATATGAAGGTCTTATGGATAGGTTAATGTAAGTAGTATGTTGGAAGGGATTAAAGGATGTGTACCTTTGTTGATCTTGATTGGGTATTTGAGGTGATGGGTAAATAGGATAGTGGGATTTTGGAATAGGAGTGATGGGTGGTGGAATGTAAGGACCTGAGATGGATGGAAAGGATGAAGGAATTGGATTTGAAGCATACGAACCCAAAATGGATGGAAGGGATGAAGGCCTTGGATTTGGAATATAAGGGCCCAAGATCAATTTGGAGGATGGGGAGTGCAGATCTTTAGATTTAGATGGAGGGATTTGGGATTTGGGAGGAGTGTCAAAATATTGAGCTTGATAGACAAGGCCATAAAAATTAAGATTTTATTGGATTTGGATGTGTTCTAATATGTATTGCTCATGGAGACCTAACCCTTTGCCTTGATAGTGCATATTTTGATAAATCCTTTTTTCCAATAGGATACTTGTTTTGGAAACAAGATGCAAGTACATTTGGAGGGGGGCATGATAAAGAAGGAATTATAGGTTCTTGGAGTAAACGGGATTGGATGAAAGTGGAGGAACCCATTTGATAAGTGATATAAATTATGAGTAGCTTAAAGGAGAAGTGAAAGGATCTTTGAGAGTTAGGATTGAGCATAGAGAATGAAAGTCTTTATCTTATTTGTTGAATCATGAAATGGAAGTAGGATCATAAAATGGTGTGAAAGGATAGGACTATAAGATGAGATAAGAAAGAAACTTTGACCTTAAGAGAGACAGGAGATGACATGGAAGGACATATGATTATGATATGGAAGAATATACTTTTAGTCTTGAGGCAGGTGGAGATAAACATGGAGAAAGGACACTTTGATCTTGATTTAGGAAAGGATCATGTTGTGGGCAGAATCTTAATTCTTTTTCTCTTTATTGAGATCCATTAGGTAGGTAGGAGAGTATCTTAATTATGAGAGGAAGATCATTATATACTAGACCAGAGTATTATTTAGTCTTAATTTGGAATTAAGATCATAGAATACAGAATAGAGAGAAATACTAGGAAGCCTTGACTATATGAGAAATCTATGTTGGAATACTTTGGATCAAGGGATTGAAATTGCTCATTTGGTATGGATGGTGTAAGAGGCGAGGAAGGTTGGCTAGACTCTTCAACTTGGGTAGATGGAGGTGTAGGATATTTTATAGCTTTAGAGAATTGGGATTGATTTTGATTTGGAAGATAGAGGTGGATGAATGACATGAGAAGATAGAAAACCTTTGTTTAGAGGTGGGGATTTAGGCTCCTTGATTAATAGTCCTCAGAGGAATTCATAGGAAACATGAGATGAGGTGGTCATAGGATTGGGGTGATTTGGTTTGTGAGGATGTGAAAGGTGAGAAAGTGGAATAAGAATGGAGGTTTTCATAGATTGGTAAAATAAGGATGAAGATGAGGACCTTGAAAAGGACTTAGGGGTGGGGATTTGTGACGTATATGGGGTTGGAGGGGAACATTGGATAGATGGTTGGATACCCTTGTCAAAGTAAGGGGAAGGATAAACAATAAGAGACAGATTTAGATTGGATGGAGGTGGGGAGGATGGAAATTCAACACCAAGACTGAGGAAGTATCTAAGCATGGCATATTTATCATTATTTAAGTAGTAAGCGATGATGAAACTAGTGGATGGGGATAGTTCCTTTTGATCAACAAAAATATTATTATCCTCATAAGGATCATATTCAGGTTGGTCAATAAGAATAACCTCATTATCATCAATGATTGGTGGGGAGGTATAAAAAGAAGACATAATGTTGGATTGGATTGCCCAGAAGGGTGAAAGTGGATTAAGATAGATTGGATGAGGATTATTTGGATTGGATGAGGGATTTATTAAAGCTCACATTTTGGATTTGGTTAAGCTCAAATTTGGGATAAAATGGTGATGTGTTTGATGTAAGATTAGAGGATGAGGGTTGATTAGATTTGGAGGAGGATTTTAGTTTGGATGAGGATAGAAATTAGGATGATGGATTAGAAATGGATTGGGGATTATAAGAATAGGACTTAAGGGTGAATATGGAGGATGAGGTTAGGGATGATCAGGGTCGATGAAGGTGATTGGGGATGGGAATAGGGATGACAAGGGATGATGCAAGTGATTAGGGATGGGATTAGGGTTGATGAGGGTGATTAGGGATGGGAATAGGGATGACAAGGGATGATGCAAGTGATTAGGGATGGGATTAGGGTTGATGAGAGTGATTATGGATGGGATTAGGGTTGATGAGGATGATTAGGTATGGGATTAGGGTTGATGAGGGTGATTGGGGATGGGATTAGGGTTAATGAGGGTGATTAGGGATGATGAGGGTGATTACAAATGAGATTAGGGATGAATAGGATGAACAATTAAGATGGTTAAGGATGATTAAAATAAAATAGTTGGTAGCCAAAAGGGGTTTGGGATATCCACCCCAAAGATGTAGAGGTGCAAAGGGGTTTTTGGTAAGCCAAATGAATTGTCTAAAAAAGTAGAGAGCCACTAAAGGCTTGTAGATGCACTAAAGGCTGGTACAGGTGCTAAAGGTTGATCATAGGTGCTAAAAGGCCTACAAAGGTGTTAAAGGATGATCATGGGTGCTAAGAGGTCTATAAAGGTGCTAAAGGTTGAACATAGGTTCTAAAAGGCCTATAGAGGTACTACAGTTTGATCATAAGCAATAAAAGGTCTGCAAAGGTGCTAAAGGAAACCCTAATTGTATTTTAAGAATGGATGATTGATTTAGGAGAGGTTTAGGGTGAATAGGGATGTTTAGGGTTTTTTAGGGATGATTTGGGATGTTTATGGACGATTAGGGATGGTTTAGGTATGATTGGGGATGGCTTAGGAATGATTGGGATGGTTTAGGGATTGTTAGGGATGGTTAGAGATGTTTTAGGGATGACTAGGGATGGTTTAGGGATGGTTTAGGGATGATTGGGATGGTTTAGGGATGTTTAGGGATGTTTATGGATGATTAGGGATGTTTAGGGATGGTTTAGGGATGTTTAGGGATGATTAGGGTTTATAGATGGTTGATTGTACAACTAGGTTTGTATAAGGTTACTACTAATGAAACCTAAACCTTGCTAAATGGAGGTGATCGGGTTGTGGACTCAATTATTTTGGTTTTGAGGTGAAATAATGTAGGCACTGAAGCATAGTGTAGAGTCGTTGAACCAATAAAACTGATGATTTTTTATAGATGTGTTGGAATAGGGTCCTGAAAGGGATTTTCTTAGGCATTAAAATAGCTTACTTAAGCACTGAACCAACAAAAGCATTGAAACAAGCTACTTAGGTGCTAAAATAGGCTTAAGCACTGAACTATGATATTGGTTTTGTTTTTAGAATGGATGATTGATTTAAGAGAGGTTTAGGGTGATTTGGCTGGACAAAGGATTGTATTGGAAGAATGGATGAAGGATTTGGAGGAAAAGATTGGATGGTAGAGTTTGGGTTGAAGGTTTTTACTTGCTTGACTTATGGGTGGACTTGAAGAGACACTGAGAATGTGCAAAAGCCTAGAATTATTTAAGTGGGAGTGTAAAATTAATGTGGGCCCACTAGTCAAAGGTTAATAACTTCAAATGAATGGGTAACTAGGGTATGAAAAAGTCATGGACCACTTTTAAACCCCTTACCTTAGAAGTACAAGGCCCTACCAAGGGATATTTGTCAACTCAATAAGAGAAATTGCATGGTGAGTAACTTCAATCATGATCTGTTGTACCCTGCACCACATTAAGCTATGATCGGGGGATCATAAAATAGGATTAACAAGGTTGCTAGGGAGTCCTTTAAATACCTCAACAGTACATGAGGCCTGTTAGGAATTGCAGGTAGGAAATAGAGGGATGAAATATCATTTATATGTAAATTAAATTAAACACAACAAAAATTGAATTGAGGAATAAAATAATTCATACAATAACAAAGGTGAGACAATAAGATTTTTAACGTAGTTCATCCTATTCTTAGGTTATATCCATAAACAATAGTCCATCTATTAATTAACTCCCAACAAATACATATTACAATAACTTGCAACAATAGTTGCAACATGCAACAATCAGTTGCATGCTCATGTTGCAAAAAATTGTGACTAAACTCTATCACTTCTCACATGTTATGAAATCCACACACACCCATGAATTACAACAACCAAACTAAACAAATATAAACATCAAGTTAGATGAGGCTCTACATATCAGCAAGGACAAATCTATAGATGAAATAAAATAATTTTAAACAATAGAGAGGAGAGGGTAACCTTCTCTCCACCTTCATTTACCCAAGGTATAAAGTTCTTTGGGGCTTAGCCAAGAATGATAAGATCCTACTTCCAAGAGAGGTGTCTTTCGATTCACCTCTCACTATTTGTACTCCACGAAAACATAGGAGTTTAGGTCGTCCCATAGGGTGATGAAATCCCCAAGAAGACCTCATAAAATGAATTATTCATGTTTTTGATCACCGAAGATCTCATGAAGCACAAGGGGAGAGTATACACATGTTGGGTTCCTTGGGCTGCAATGATGCAAAAAGAAAAAAAGCAACCAACTTAAGATTTTGATTTTGAAGATCACCCAAGGGTGTGAGGAGAGAGCATAAACTTAAGAGGGCCTCACAAGCACAATAAACAAAGATTAATTCCCACTAGTCTACCTTAGTGCAACTAATTAGAGATAAAGATGAAACCTTTGTCAAGCAATCCTAAACCAAATGTTAGCAGTTTTTACTCTTTCAAGGTCTCAGAAAAGCATGGAACAACTATATAACTAACCAGTGACAAAAAATTATTAGAAAAACAAATGGAAAACATTAGCAAAAAAGTAAAGGTGCCAAATCACAGAGCAAAGGTGCTAAACCAACAAAAGTGTTGAACCAAGATGTGGTGACACTGAAGTAGTGAATGTGCCAAAGTAGCCTGTGTAGGCGCTAATTCAAAACACCTACAAGAAATTTGTCCAAATCCTATAAAAACAAAAAAAAAAAACAACAATGAACAAGTTCTAAAAACACCAAAAATCTAGTGAATCAAACAAACAAGTCAGAAAAACATAAAAAAACTAAGAAAATATGCAAAAACATTAAAAAGTCAACAAAAAAACATAGTCAAATAGAGGCACTAAATTAGTCTATGGAGGTGCTAAACCAGCATAGGTGCTAAACCATGAATCAAAGGAAACTATCTCACAGGCAAAGGTGTTGAAACACAATCAAAAGTGTTGTTCCACTATCTGCAACCTAAAAACTTGCACAAAAACTTAAATTTTGGTTAGTTTCAGGGATGTGGGTCCCATCTGGCGTGCCAAAATAAAAATGATGAAATGGATAAAGAACAAAAATATATAAGATAAATACAATAATTAACAATTACTTTGAATTTTACCTTTCTCACCTCATGGATTGAGCTGAAGTAGATGCACCCATGTCTACTTGATGCGCTCCTTTTGATATTGTGGTTGGATGGAATATGGTTGTTTAGATCAACATGATATTGGGATTGAGGATTGATAGAATAAAATAGCAGCATAAGGATATGATGGAGGTAGATTCCCAAAATGAGAGCAAATTTCTCAATTTATAGATTTTTGATGGGGGAAATCAATAACCAAGATGCACTAACTAAATAGAGGGTCAAGCTTGAATATGATGATGGAGGATTAGCCTTGTGAAAAGTGTCACAAGAGGAAAGGAAGTGTAAGAGCAAGGTTTTATAACACATGTTTGAACACACTGCGATCCTATTTTTCCCCTTGGTATAAATAGGCACGACAGTTTGTTCATCTTCTTTCAAGACTCTTGGCCTTGTCCTAAAATTTCAAGAAGGGTTTTAAAAATGTTTTCAAAGCTGAATGTTTGATAAATTATTTTCCTAGGCTGATATCTTCAAGTTATGTTTTCACCTTTGGAAATTATTTTTATCACTTAAGTTGTTAAAAGTGTTAAAAAAGCCTTATTATTCTTGTCAAGTTCACATTGCATTAGGAAGCCTAGTAAATGAAAAGTTTGAGTCTCTTTTGATCGAGTCTAGCTATTAGGGTTTTTTTATCACACTTAGCACTCTTTGCACAACATTTCCCAAGCTATCATGGCAGCCAAAATTGCCAACAAGTTTTAATGAATCATCCCAAAATAAGAGGTGTTAGTTTTAATGATCCAATTCCATATTAATGGAGAAGAATTTATGCCATGGTTTTCTCCACCTTTAATGCCTTGGGAAGCTGTGAAAAAGTATGTTCAAGAGAAGACACATACATAACAAGTTGAGGATGTGTGGAAGCAACATGAAACCTCCTAAGAATCACCTTTCCTTTTCGATGCAAAGACATGCACGTGGAACTCAAAGTAAAAGTATATATATGATATTTTTCTTATCTTGTTATTATCTTGGAAGATTTTTTTATAGTCATAAGTATAAAGGGTGACTTAAAAGGTGAAATTTATAAAAAAAAGTGAAGCCATGTATTTCCCTTTTGTGAAATTTCCTTTACTATCAATTTTGGATGACTTGGAGTCATGACCTCATAAGCCACAAGAGGTGTCAAGTAATTCCCTGAAACCCCAAATAGTGGTGTTGTTTGGAAAGGAGAAAACTCTGCAAAATCTTTAAGCCCTATCCAAAAAGGCCATAATAATAGTGAACAAGAGCATAGTTAAGGATTTTCATTATCGATGATGAAGGATTCATCCTAGATGAAATGTATAATGACTAATATTATGTAAAGTTCAACCCCATATGTTGAGGTTTCCTCAAGTTACAGAGACCACATGACAATGGTAGATAATAACATGTCCATTTTACATGTCAAAGTCGTTTGAAGGTTTCAAGATGATATTTTTATAGTTCATCTTTTATTTCCAAGTTTTATTGTTTTATTTTGTCTTGTTTGAAGTCCACTATCATTACATAATGAAAATACATACTCATATAAGAGAAAACCTTTGGAAGGCAAAAATATCTTGAATATTTAAAAGCAAGAACTAACACACAATGGTAAGAGTTAATCATGAAAATGATATTGAAAAGGGATAGTAAGGTGTATAGTGAAGGCATATGACTTGACACAAAAAAGAAATAGAGTATCAAATATAGATGAAGGTTGCACAGTGAGGAAGGATAATCAACCTAATGAGGCATATATTTGTGTTTTATAAAATAACCAAAGGACACAAGAAGGTCAAGTTTTGATATTTCTATACAAGTGAAAAGTTTTTGTTGATAGTCCTAGGGACAATTCGAAACAAGGAAGGTGACTTTCAAGATACTAAGATCTAAGACCAATTTGGCATAGAAGATCACCTCTACAGGAAATGGAATTTAAGGAAAACTAATTTTTTTAGAGCAGTAAAATATGCTCCAAAGTTTGTTATGAAGGTGAAATCCCTTGTCAATTTAACTGAAAAAGACATATAATTGGATGGGCTTAGGTATGAAGAGGGTTTATTGAAAAATGACTATAGGGCAGTAGTGATAAACCTTTTCAATAAGGACAGTGCACTCAATGAGATTGACCTTTCTAATAGAGCATTGACAAAGAGGAAGAGGCCTCAAAGCCACTACAAATCGAGCTTTGTATTGATAGAGGATTGATTGTAGTCACTAGACAGTTAAGATGGCATGGTTTTCCTAGAATTAATGTTTATTGCTTGATTCATCAATAAAAAAATTTGTTAAACAATTATGAATTTGAATTGAAAAAACCTTGAGAGTTATGGCTTTAAAAGGGATACATTATCATCGATTTTATATTCTTGCCCATTTATCTTGAAATTTGAATACTTGAATAAGTGGCATCCACTTTTTATACACTTCATAAATTTCCTAGTAGAACATCCATCATTGAGAAGTTATTGAACTATTGTGTACGGTTTGGATTGGAGCCTATAGGTTCAAAAAATTATAAAGAAAATATCAATTTTTTGTTTGATAATAGAATTTGGTCCTCTTCTATAGATAGGTGCTTGGAGAAATGCCCTTTTTTATTCTACTCAAAATAGATATCCTGATTTAGAACCCAAGATTCAGGTTTTAACAAATTGTGGAGTGAGGAAGGAGATGATATATCATATATTGAGGATGTATCTAAATTTTGTAACTTATAAGACAATATCCCTGTCTCTAAAGATTGATTATCTTAAGAGTATTGGTCTAGGCAGAGAGGGCATGGATCATGTATTTGCCAATTTCCATGCATTATTGGTCCACAAGATTGAAGATAAGCTAAAACCAATAGTTATTGAGTTATAAAGCTTGGGCATCAAGGGTCAACTCCTTGAAAAAACCATTATGGATGGTCCTTTTGTATTTTCAATTAGAGCATGTATTGTTAGGATTTTTTGTTCAAATTCATTTGTTGAAATTCATTTAAGAGCCACACATTTATCATGAAAAGGTATTCTTATGTGACGAAAATCTCTAAATCTTTCTACGTGCATGACAAGATGAGCTAGTCAAGGGATAATGAAGTGATATGTCAGAGTGATGACCAAGAGTGAGCAGTCCAAAAAAGAAAGTTATAGTCATGTGACCCTATCAGAGAGAAATTCCAAATTCCAAGAAAAGATAGTCCATAAATTTTAAATGATAGTCTAATCAAGAACACTATCAAATGGACCAAGAACCCATTTAATGTATGAACACAAAAGGGATCAAAATACCAGTGGGAAGTGACAGAAGGTAGGGTTATAAATATTGATGGAACAAAT
The DNA here is from genome assembly GCA_007258455.2 of Sequoia sempervirens. Lineage (NCBI taxonomy): Eukaryota > Viridiplantae > Streptophyta > Pinopsida > Cupressales > Cupressaceae > Sequoia > Sequoia sempervirens. Next base: position 73,687 of record VDFB02321756.1, read on the forward strand.
TATAGAAGGATAGTTACCATAAAAAGTAAACTCTATGACAATAAAATAGTGTGAAGACAACCTTGAGAAAAGAATAGGACATGAGAAATGATAGCAAGTCTATCTTTAAGGAAACATTTAATTGTAGGAGAATGTGGTAGAGTGAGGTCTGAGTGACATTATATATGGAAATGATTCCATTGTATGGGGACAACCATGCTAGATAGTAGAAGGGTAGATATATGTATGATAGTCATGACTATCAGTATGATGACAATCCTAACATGAAATGACAATGATCATAGTCAAAGGATAATGTATGGTAGAGTAATAATTCCTAAAAATGAGAAATAATAGTCATATAATTGAATAAGGACTCCAAGGCATGATGAAGAATACTAAGGGCTCCAAGGCATAATGAATAATACTAAGGACTAGCAGGGTTAAGACATCTAAATAGTCAAAATAAACATGACAATTCAAATAGACAATGAGAGTCCCGAAGATCACAATGTGAATGATAATCAAATGGATTTGAAAAGTAATTAAAGAGGGTATGATAATAGTCCATAGACCTATGCATGTGAGTAATATAAAGGAAAATGAATTAGTATTTAATGATACCAAATGTTTTTTTGTCTTTCCCAAAGACATTATTGTGGTAAAAAGGAAGAATGCACAATGTTGTGTTAGCATCAAAGGAGACAGTACTTGAATAGGTCATTGCACAATGATATTGAGTGGAAAGTTCACCTTGATCATGAAAGCAATTTGGAAAAGACCAGTTTGACAATCATAAAATATGCCATGACACATGGAAAAAAGTCACAAGAAATAGTTCATAAGGTAACTCATAGACATGAAAGGGCATTACAATGGTCTTCCTTAAATCACAGTTAATATGATAGTCTTAAAAATACAAGGGAATAATTGTATGGTATGAGAAACAATCATGAACAAAGAAAAACTCACAGTGTAACGAAAGACAAGTGTCATTACTAGCAAGGATGTATAGTCATAAATAGGAGATAATTCATGAAGTATTAACATGCAAATATAAAATAACGGTGAACCAAAAACTATTTAATAAGTCCTATAAGGTAGAGATAGTGTTCAATGAAGAAATTAAGAGCCTTATCCCATGCAAAAATAATAATTTTCTCTTTAAAACTCTTGAGAACACATGTCCTATTTGTTTGCAAGGCAATTTTGGGGTAGTTGGAGGCTTGATGTTAGTTATAAAGGAGTTATGAGCAGTTTGGGTCGCTCAAAAGAATTTAGGAGCCTATCAAAATGGGGTCTTCACGGAGAAAGTAAAAGCACACCAAGGAAACATTGTGGAGCTATTCTAGGAGTAAGAGCGGGAGGGAATTCAACTAGGTGCCCAACAAGGAGACTTTGACCTAACAACAAGGATGCTTTTCATTTTACTATTCAAAGTATGTTCCTATCATTTAGAGGATTGTTACAAAGCATGAAGGGGACACATAATCCTCATTCAAGTTGATTCTTGCATTTTTGGAAGATGATTGTAAACTAAAAATGTTTTATTTTTATGAAAAAGATAGCATTGTAACTCATAACTAGTCATCCTATGATTGAAAATCATATAATTTCACTTTCTCTTGGCAATTTCAAATTATGTACAGCTTAAGATCCTATTTTTCAATAAATTTCAGTTTTCCCTTCTTAAATTTCACATGTTATGTGTTGTTGCAAATGATTTTATGTGATTACCTCATATCAATCCTTGAATTATGTCTTATTTGAAAACATCATTATATTGAAATAAACAAAACACATATAGGTTATAATTTGTTTTATTACTTTCAAGAGTTTTTTAGTTGTGAAAACACCTAGTTTCCCTTCAACAAAACCAATATTTAACCTTCTTATGAAATATTGATGTGCAATCTTGTCAAAACTGAGTTGTGTGCAAAGAAAAACCTTTTATTGAGAGAAATTGTGACTTAAAAACAACAAGAACAGGTTTTATACAATTTGGTGCATCATCTCCATAAACAATAGTTTTATTTTTTATATCTTTTTCACCCCTTTTCATCAACAAAAGCAATAGTTAAGTCATTTTCAGTGAGGTATCAAAGGGAACTAGCCCTCTCTGGAGGTTCATCTTCATCATAAGTCACTCACATCTTGAAGATGATTCCCATGTTTCACAAGGTAGCTAAGTTCTACACTTAGTAAGGGTGCATAATTTAGTGACAATACACACATTGGGAAGAACATGAAAGAGACATGCTATGACATGTGTAAGAGATGAACTGACATATCCATGACATGTGTAAGGGGTAGGGTGCTTCACATGTGTGAGAGATATGCTCACACATGTGTGAGAAAGGGGTAGGATAGATAGGTTAGGACACTTGTCATATGATGACCAGTTTAGATCTTGATCCATGTAGATGGATTCAAGGGCTAGGATTTAATGTACAAGGATTGATGGTGAGGTGGAATTAAATAATAAGAAAATGATAATGAAGGTTAATTAGCCTAAATTAATTAATTAAGTAGGTAGTAATTTATTTATTTAGTTGGAAGGTTTGGGGGCTATGGTTAGATTAATTAAATAAATATAAATTTATTTAATTAAGGGTGAGATAAGGATGAATTAAATTAATAAATAAACATTATTTATTTAATTAACAAATAGAATGGGGTAAATTCAAGTGTGGTTGAGTTTGGACATATTTATATGTCTACAATTACTACACTAAACAAAATACTAATCAATACACAATCTGATAATGACATAATTTTTTTAACAATAAATGTATACAAGTACCTTTTATGGATGTAATATTCCCATACTTTTTCAAAAGGAATAAATCTAGAACCTGACACAACACGAAAGTGTTATCGATTGTTTCTAGTCAAGAAATTGTTATTGATGCAGTTGATGATATCAATGAAAACTATGGCAACACAAGAACATACATTGATACAATTCTAGAAAAAAATTGTACTACAAATTGGTATGCTTGTTGAATTATATTTTAAGAATTACAATACCAAAGATGGACTTGTAAATGGAGTGATGATATTTTCCAAGAATGCACAATTTAAAACAACATCGATATTATATGAATTTAATTTAATGATTCCAAAATTGGTCAACAATAATCTACCAAAATCCAACATCTATACACCAATACAACACTAAAATAATGGGTGCCTATACCATGGATAGAAAAATATGTATGAAACTACAAACATACATCACAAATAAAAATATATAAGCATTTCCCTGTAAAACTTGCATGCACATGAACAATTCATTGGCCACAAGGTCTCACATTGGACGAACTTGTGTTTGATCTGTTAGGAGTCAAGTCGCATGGACTAGTATATACAACATTTTTTGCTTTTACAAAATATGCATTCATTATACTTATTGAATCCACTAATAAGACAAAATTTTAATGTCAAAAACAAAGTTGTAAACAAAATGCATCGATTAGTCACAAAAGAAAAATGGAAATTCCAATACGTAGACAAAACATCTCAATCATAAACACCTCAATATCTATTATCTCCTTAAATACATGAAGTCTATACTCCCATATTGATGACATTGCAAATGACTATGACTTCATCGAATATGATATAATATGTTTACAAGAAACACATACATCTAATTCAAATATCAATATAAATTACAACAATTTAAATGTATTTCTATGCATATTAGATATGGTGTTATGATATGTATCAAAAAATCAATACAAATCTTAAGCTCACTATTATAAACCAATAACATTAAAGCTATACTAGTACAATCAACTGTTCACAATTACAAAATAAATTTGATAAATCTATATGCGTCTTCTAGTACAAAACTTGTTGCAGTAATTGGGATTATTAAACAATGATGTAGAGGGATAAACAAATGCAAGAAAAAAATGGTTTTAAGATTCTATAGAATCTACTAAAGGTGTTCCAACCCAATTTTTCAAGATTTATACTAACTTTCCTGTCAAGGCACAAACCCTCAATAATGTCCTAATTAGGCTTTTATTGCATCAACACTCATTCTCATACCTTCTTGAGCTTCTAAAACCTAAAAAACACTCCATAGAGCCTTTTCAAACCCTCATTTTTCTGTGGTAAACTCAAACAATATATTTTTCATTAAACCCTCAAAAAAACCTAGGGTTTTGACGGTCTTTATGACAAATAACACACTCAGACCTTCATAAATAACACAAATTATTGAATTAGGAATTATAGTTTGGTGGGAACTTGGGAAGAAACCTAAAGAATAACTTCACCAAGTTTCATCAATTTTTGACGGTGCAAACAAAGGTTATGAATTTTTAAAGCTTGTTGGAAACCCTAGTTCTGAACATGGCAGCTAGTAGTAAATTTGTTGTAACTTGCTCAAAACTTCATGAAATTTAATGAAACAAAAAGAATTTGAACCTAAAAAAAAATCACTATCAAACCATCCATTCTCAATCCTGCAAATATTTCGTACAGGGCCGTACAAGGCTGTTTCCAGTATGAAACTGTAGAAAATTGTCAAAAAAACATGAAAAACAAGGTATTTTCATCAAAATTTTCCCCTACAACTTCTTGGAGTGTTCTTCTCATTCATTCCATGTCAATACACACCAATAATAGTTAAAATTTGAATATGAGTGCCTTTTTCATCAAAAAACCTAAAAACCTAATGTAACTTCATGTCTTTTTTTGCACCAAATTTGCAAAATATGCACTTTTTCTAAGACTTCAAAACCTAACCTAAGTTGGTAACTCACTTACAATCCCGCTTGGGTGGGTTAAGAGGTTAATTATAATATTATTTTTCCCTTTTACAATATTTTCAACCTCCTTAAATAACATTACTAACTTTTGACCTCCTAAGACTCCTTAACAAATTCAAATATTTAAACATAGTCTTTTGGAGGGGAACTCCTCTATACCTTATTACACACTCAAAAGGATCCCATTGAGTGGGAATCCATGCTAAAACAAAAAAATTGACCTCTTCATGAAATTTCTCATCAAAATCTAAAACTTGTATTTTCAGGTTGCTAGATGCTCCTGCATCATACTCCCGAGGTGGGAGAAATTGGAGTTCCATCTCAAATGATGGTCTTATTTTTTTTCTTCTTCCAATTGTGTTTTATTCTTAGTTGTTCTATTAACTCCTCATGATCTTCTCTATGCTTGGATTTATCGGCTCTATGTTTCTTGGTTTTCACTCTTTTGTTTCACTTTTCCTTCTTGTAGCTTCTCCTTCTTATCTCCTTCTCTGTTGCAAGACTCCAAAATTCTATTTCTCTTTTATATGCCTCATTATTGTTGTCTATTTATTAATCCTCTTCATTCTCTCCTTGGTCTACACCTATACAAACATTATCATCAACATACATTGGATAAAAACCATGAGGCCAATGTGCCTCTTCACTAGCTCCTTGTGCTTGCTTTCTTGTTTCTTCCTTTATCTCAGCTATACCTATCTTCTGATCAACATTCTTATCATCACCAACCTGTTGGCTCCTTGTATGTGTTTCCTACCAATGGACCTTTCTATATGTGTCTGCTTGAGAACATTGTTCTCTCATTACTTCTACAATTGCTCTTATGCTTCACTTAGCTTGAAGACACTCTTGATCTTCCTTCATGCCAATGCCAATTAATTTTTTTTCTTTATTTTCTTATGTATGGGAGTGAATTTTCACCCCATGTGTAAATTCCCCCTTTGCCTCCTTCCACTTTAGAAAATCAAGTTCAGAGGCCTGATTCCACTTAAGCCCATTTCTTGCATCCCACTTGGCGCCTATTTTGAGCATCGGTGGAGGCATTTTTGTTGGTGATGCCCGCGCGGTGCACAGATGTCCATGTGACACACTTACATCCCTGGTAGATTCATGTGGTTGAACCTGAAGAGGCATTACACTTCTCGTTGGGAGTCAAGTTGTAACGCCCCCTTTAGTTGACTGACTCGAATATGGCCATTTCTTTCATTCCTTCTTCAAATTCATCCCTTCAACATGCATTTGAACTTCTTCACAACTTCCTCTAAGCTATTGCACACTTCAAGCTTCCATTCTCACATTCTTGCATTCACTTTTCAAGCTCTCAAGCAACATACAAGCTCTCCATTGCAGCAAACACAAAACTCCATCTTTGGTAGAACAAGTTGGGAACGAAACACCATTGCAACAGAGGCTCGAGTACTCTCATTTTCTCCCGCAAGTAGCCTTGAGCGCTCTTGGTGGAGGTGGTAAGTTTCCCTTTCTTTCCTTCTATCACTTGGTTGAATTAACACTTCACTATTTTGTAGTGCTTTTGTGCTTTTCACTATATTGCTTTCTTTATCTCGTTCCTTTGGTTGTCCGTGGAGGTGGAAACACCTAAACGGGGGTTTGACTGAGGCATGCCCCTATACAACCACCCAACATTTTCCTCTCTTTCTGTGTGTAGGTGGACGTGCTTTTGAGGAGCTAGTTGGCAAATGAGTTCCTTTGTGATATTCTTCTCGCCACCCTTACTCTTGCATTTTTGCTTTATCATATTAGAGAATATTTCATTTACTTAATCTCGTTATTTTGGCCCTTTAATAGTTAGTTGGGCTGTTAGCCTACTTTAATAGGTTTGACCTCATCTCTTTTTTTGTCTGGTCGTACGGATGCTAATGCACTTTATAGATGCTAGTGTGCCGTGCTATCGTCCAAGGACCACACTCCCATCCTCGAGCAGAGAGCTTCCTGAGGCGCAGTGTTGAACCTGAAAATCGGCTCGCCTAGCCCCACTTTGAAACTCAGGATTGTAGAGTGGTTGCAGGACTCTATAGTCCTCATCATCCTCATCCTCATGCCCTAAACATTCCATTTAGCTAAGGTAAGGGCAGCTTTCCGCATCTTGGCCCTCTGTGACCTGGGGCCTTGCACATGGAGGTCCCCCTACCTTACATTTTGGTGAACCCAACGTTAACCATTTTGGTTCCATTTTTGAGATAGTGAGAGTTCCTTTCCTCGTAATCTAGGAGTGTTGTAGGTGCAAGTGTTGTAAGGATGTTTCCTTGCAACCCAACCTGCGACCCCTAGTTGGCGTAGTTGGAAGGTTCCAAAGGTATTGCATAACGAAACCTTAGTTGGGTCACTGTCTTATCCTTGTGCCTTTAGGGACTTTGTGAATGCATTATCTAGCGTGCATGATGGCATCCTTCTTGCATCAACCTATCCCCTCTACGCAACCTGCAGACAATGGTACTGGCATAACCTTTACTTCACAGAACCTGCCAATGGGTTTTAACAAAGAACCATCTCCTCTTTATATCCCCACATGGATCAATGGGAACATCGTATCAGGTGTTCTCGTTGATCTGACGTCACAAGTAAACATAATAATTGAGGAGATTATGATGATCAACTTTTTACATAAAGATGGGTATGATGCACCCGTGAGTACTATCCGCACACATGACAAGATTTCCGTGCCCCCTTTAGATAGTATCGTCCTGTTGGTCTTGGTAGGACCTAAATCTGTGAACCTCTTGTTTGAAATCATCCCCAGGTTTGAGCTCTTTAGGATGAAATTGGGTATCCCTTGGTTGGTGGTGATGAATGCGGTACCTCCGTTGTGCATAAATGTCTAAAATTTATCCATGGGGGTTTCGTACACGTAATCCACGACACCGGTTGCACGTGGTAGCTACTCCTTGGACTACTCTTGGCCTACGCCCATTGGTCCTCTCCCACCTAGGATGAACCTTCTACATCGAACATATCAAAACTATAAGAAAGGGCATCTAAGGCCGAAAGTCAAATACCCTCCCTCACCTTATGCTATCTCACATAGGGCTTGCCTAAAAGCTGAAAATGATGCCACTAAGGCATAAAAGAAGGAAGAAGAGAAGTGGTCTCATGATCCTCCTTCTTCCTCTTCCGCTGGTCAGCCTAACACTTCTTCTCGCTCTACTGTGGTATCATCAGGTTCTACTCCTCATCTGCAAGAGAATCCTATGGTGCCTACTTGGTGAAAGCCTAAGCATCCTGCATTCGAGCTTCTTGTCCTTCCGATGGAGCTTAGACCCATTCAGTATGATAGGAAGAAGGTCTCTCGAGGAGATTCCTCTTTGTCTTGACCTCCATAGCCTCCCACTGCTCCTGCTCCCAAGGCAATGAGCGGGAAGAGGCCTGCTACTGAGGCTCTTGAGCCAACTCCTCTCGCTGTCCCACAGCCTGTTTCTCCTACTCCCATTCAGGAATCCGTTCCTCCGCCAGAAATGGCCATAGTGGACATTCCTATGGTTGAGCAAGAGCCTTCTGCTCCTTCACAGCCTCTGGCCTCCAGCTACAAGAGTCGAAGAAACTTCCTTGCGCACGAGTGCAAGCGTCGACAAAAGGCCCTCTTAGCTGAACAAGCCACCTCTCAAAGGAAGGAGGAAGAGATGACGGCCACTGCTTTAGGGCCTCCTGCAGTGTTGCCCTCTTCCCTCCCTTCTGCTTCTCTCCATCTTGGTCCTGCGCTACTTCCGCTGCGAGTGCGAATGCACATAACCCTAATGGGGTACAGGTGTTCATCGCTCCCTTGGTGGAGCCGCCTTTGCTGATGTCCATTCCAGATATCCAACCTTTTTCGAAGCCCATGGATATGGTTAATACCTCAGTCGTATTTGTTATGGTTCTTTCCTCCTCTTCCTCCGCACCTCTAGCTTCATCCATGGGGAGTTCATCTCCTTCGGTGAAGAAAGAGGTGGAGAGTGGTCCTTCTAGCAACGAAGGATGTAAGAGGAGCCTACCTTTGTTGCAAGGTGGTCCTGTGCTGACTTGTTCTGTCCTAGTGACAAAACCAGTCTCGACTTCCCCTAAGTTCATCACCACTCTCGAGTCACTCGGCGAGCCCAACGATGAATCTTAGGCTTAGTCTACCCCATCCACTGAAGTTAGACATGGCGCTCTTGTGGGGTGCATGTTTAACTCTATGGATGAAGTTTCGGCCTTATCAGTGATCTTCACAAAATCGTTGACTTTGACTCCACAAGAGCTCGGTGGAGAGGACCTCGAGGGGCCCTCTTCATTAGCCCTTGTTATAGGAGGGCCAGATGCTTCTCCTCTTAACATCTCTCCACTGTAGGTTCGTCCTCCTTCCCCCTATGATGATCTAGAATGGGAAGTGGACAACCTCTTGGTTGATCTATGTTATGAGGAGGTCTCTTCTTGATCTTTTGTGTGTGTGTTTTGTGATGTGTTTCCCCGTGATCGTGCTATTTGTGCCTGGATGACCCTCATCACCCCTATTGGTGCTTGGATACAGGCATGGTTTTTGTGTTGTAAACCTTCTTCTATTTGTATCATCATTCTTCCATGTTTGTGCTTGATTTTTGATAAATTGGGGATGATGCAAAGCGTTGGGGGAATTTAGGCTTCCCTTTCATGTTGACCCAATTTTTTATTTTTACTTTTTTTTCTCGTGCATTCTTCACATGGTCTGATATAGTAGAGGGTTGATGACAATTCATTTATATACTATTACTATACATATCTATATATATGAGTAGTTCTGACCCCAAAATATCATGCTACCCTTGTGCCCTTTGTTTGTGTTTTCTTTCTTTTTGCTTTCTCTTTATCTTTCTCTCTTCTTTCCTTGAGTTGTCCCTCTCATGTGTGACAACGTCCTTTCTTTAACATTTTGATTTTCAGAAAACACATTCGTTGCCAACAAATCTTTTCTTGAAAATCCTTGCAAATCTTTCTTCAAAATTGTATTCTCAACTCATAACCCTAATGGAACGTGTTTCCTTCATCTTGGGTTCGTAAAGAAAGGATTTGAAAAACCTTCCTTCGAAGTAGGAACAACTTTAATCTTCCCCTCGTATGGGGGCATATTCTTTCTTTCAAATTCCTTGATGAAGTGAATATATTTCAAAAGGATTCCTTGATGAAGGATCGATTCGAGAAAGAGAACATCTACTTCTGAACTGCGCTTCCCTTGAGTGGAACCTCTCTTCATGACAAGTTCCCAAGAGACCCCTTCGAAAGTTTTCAAAACTATCGACAGTATGTGCAACTGTCTGCTTACTTGCCTACATGGCTGCTTTTTGACTCTGCAGAGTCCACTTTCCTTTGAACTTCCTCCATGCGAGAGATCTTTGGGGTGGCTCCCCTGCAGGACTAAGAGCCTGTAGGGTGCTTTCTCAGGTTTCCTCCATGCGAGAGATCTTGGGGGTTACCTTGGGTGTTCTTCATGCTTGAGTTCATGGAGAATACCTTCCCTATGGGACTGAGAGCCTGTAGGGTGCTTCCTTGGGTGTTCTTCATGCTTGAGTTCATGGAGAATACCTTCCCTATGGGACTGAGAGCCTGTAAGATGCTTCCTTGGGTGTTGTTCATGCTTGAGTTCATGGAGAATACCTTCCCTATGGGACTGAGAGCTTGTAGTGCGCTTCCTTGGGTGTTCTTCATACTTGAGTTTGTGGAAGAATACCTTCCCTACAGGACTGAGAGCTTGTAGGGGACTTCCTTTGGGTCTCCTCCATGCTAGAGTTTTTGGGGGACACCTTCCTTGAAGGACTGAGAGCCTGTAAGGCACTTGCTTCATGGGGTATCCTCCATGCTAGAGTTTTTGGGGGACACCTTCCTTACAGGACCGAGAACTTGTAAGGTGCTTTCTTTCTTCAACTCCATAGTTCCGAGTAGCTATGAAGTCCTTTGCTTTCCCTGCACCTTCAGGTACGCCAAACCAAGCTCTGCTTCCTCGACAGTTCAAGTGTACATTTTTAACTTTACACTCTCCTTGATCTACTTTATTGAGCATTCATCAGTACTCGTGCTCGCTAAAGTGGGGGAATAATGTATGGGAGTGAATTTACACCCCATGTGTAAATTCCCCCTTTGCCTCCTTCCACTTCAGAAAACCAAGTTTAGAGGCTTCATTCCACCTAAGCTTGCTGCTTGCATCCCACTTGGCGCCTATTTTGAGTGTTGATGGAGGCGTTTCTGTCGAGGACGCCCATGTGGCGCATAGACATCCGTGCGGCATGTTTACGTCCCTGGAAGATTCATGTGGCTGAACCTGTAGAGGCGTTACACTTCTCATTGGGAGTCAAGTTATAACGCCCCCTTTAGTCGACCGACCCGAATATGGTTGTTTCTTTCATTCCTTCAAATTCATCCCTTCAACATGCATTCAAACTTCACAACTTTATCTGAGCTATTGCACACTTCAAGCTTCCATTCTCACACTCTTGCATTCACTTTTCAAGCTCTCAAGAATAATACAAGCTCTCCATTGTAGCAAACACGACACTCCATCTTTGGTAGAACAAGTTGGGAACGAAATACCATTGCAATAGAGGCTCGAGTACTCTCATTTTCTCCCCCAAGCAGCCTTGAGCGCTCTTGGTGGAGGTGGTAAGTTTCCCTTTCTTTCCTTCTATCACTTGGTTGAGTTAGCACTTTACTATTTTGTAGTGATTTTTGCTTTTCACTATATTCCCTTCTTTATCTCGTTCCTTTGGTTGTCCGTGGAGGTGGAAACACCTAAACGGGGGTCTGACTAAGGTAGGCCCCTATACAACCACCCAACATTTTCCTCTATTTTTGTGTGTAGGTGGACGTGCTTTTGAGGAGCTAGCTAGCGAACGAGTTCCTTTGTGAGATTCTTCTCGCCACCCTTACTCTTGCATTTTTGCTTTATCATATTAGAGAATATTTCATTTACTTAATCTCGTTATTTTGGTCCTTTAATAGTTAGCTAGGCCATTAGCTTGTTTTAATAGTTTTGACCTCGTCTCTTTTGTTGTCTGGTCGTACGGACACCAACACACTTTAGAGATGCTAGCACATTGTGTTGTCGTGCAAGGACCGTGCTCCCGTCCTTGGGCAGAGAGCTCCCTGAGGCGTATTGTTGAACCTGAAAACCGGCTCGCCTATCCCCACTTTGAAACTCGAGATTGCAAAGTGGTTGCAGGACTCTATAGTCCTCATCATCCTTATCCTCATACCCTAACCATTCAATTTAGCTAAGGTAAGTTAGGGAAGCTTTGCGCATCTTGGCCCTCCGTGACTTGGGGCCTTGCACGTGGAGGTCCCCCTACGTTACAACTTCATCTTCTATTTTCAAGGCAACCATTCAATGCCTTCTTCTTTTCTTAACAATCATCTTTACAAGCCACTTCACCTTCTTGCGCATCAAACAATACCAAACATATTCTTGGTATCTTTCCTCAAGCCACTGCTATACTACAAGCTTAATATCTTTCCTCAACTCTGCCATTTCTCTATCAAACTTTGCATCTTGTCTTATCTTATTGACTTTCATCTTGTCTTTCTTTTTGAGGCCTTCTTTCTTATCTTGTTGTTGCATCTTTATATCTTCTCTTTTTGACTTTGTGATACCTCACCTAGGGATTCTTTTCTTTTTTCTCACTGCCCAGTCTTTTGGTACCCAAGTTCTTCACTTTAACCTATCAATTGCAATACACATCTATCCAAGAATCGATGAATATAACTAACATCTTCATCAACCCGTTTGAAACTCTTAACTTCCTCTTCCTAGACCTTTTAGGCTTTGATACCAAAATGATGCAGATGGATAAAAAAATGCAAGAAAAAAATGGTTTTTAGATTCTATAGACTCTATTGAAGGTGTTCCAACCTAGTTTTGCAAGATTTATACTGACTTTCCCCTCTAGGAACAAACCCTCAACAATGTCTTAATTGGGATTTTATTGCATTGACACTCATTCTCATACCTTATTGAGCTTCTCAAACCTGCAACACACTCCACAAGGCCTATTCAAACCCTCAATTTTTTGTGGTAAACTCAAACAATATGTGTTTCATTAAACCCTCAAAGAAACCTAGGGTTTTGACAGTCTTTATGACAAAGAACACACTCAAACCTTCATAAATCACACAAATGATTGAATTAGTTATTATCCTTTAGTGGGAACCTAGGTAGCAACCTAAAGAAGAACTTCACCAAGTTTCATCAATTTTTGACAATGCAAACAAAAGTTATGAATTTTTAAAGCTTGTTGGAAACCCTAGTTCTGAACAGGGCAGCTAGTAGTAAATTTGTTGTAGCTTGCTCAAAACTTTATGAAATTTAATGAAACAAAAAGGATTTGAACTTGAAAAAAAATCACTAGCAATCCATACATTCTTAGACATTAAAATTTTCCATATAGGGCCATACAAGGTTGTTTACATTTTGAAATTACAAAAAAAAGTCAAAAAAACATGATAAAACAGGGTATTTTTATCAAACTTTTCTCCCATAGCTTCTTGGGGTGTTCTTCTCATTTATTCCATGTCAATCCACACCAAGAATAGTTACAATTTGAATATGAGTGTCTTTTTCATCAAAAAACCTAGAAACCTAATGTAACTTCATGTCTTTTTTGCACCAAACTTGCAAAATATGCACTTTTTCCATGACTTCAAAACCTAACCTAAGTTTGTAACTCACTTACAACCCCACTTGGGTGGGTTAAGAGGTTCATTATAATATTATTTTACCCTTTTACAATATTTGTAACCTCCTTAAACTACATTACTAACTTTTGACCTCTCAGGACTCATTTACAAATTCAAATATTTAAATAGTTTGTTAGAGGGGAACTCCTCTAGACCTTATTACATACTCAAAAGGATCCCATTGAATGGGCATCCATGCTAAAACACAAAAACGGACCTCTTCATGAAATTTCTCATCAAAATCCAAAACTTACATTTTTAGGTTGCTAGATGCTCCTGCATCAAACAAGCACTAAATCAAATACATATCAACAACAAAATCCTAATTATTAGAGATTTCAAATTAATAAGAAACAAGACAACACAATTACAAAAGGACTAGCAAGTTTCTTTGAAACCACAAAAATAGATTTTTTACTTGACAAAAAGAATCCATTTCTAGAATCGCTAATCGACCATGCTTGGTCAAATATTAACAAAAATAGATTTCAAATTTCTAAAATTGACACATATTGGAGTGATCACTATACAATTTTTCTATTGCTTACTACACCAGCCATACAAGAAAAATAATAAAATCATTTTTGAATCATTTTTTATAATCATAAACTTCATCTATTCATCACATCTTTAGTAAGATTCCATTTCTATAGAATAATTCATTCTTATTCTATTCTATATTTTTATTATATTTTTCAATGTAATACTTTCTTATTAATACAATTTATTATTGATTTTTAACAAAGATGAGTAATAAGAAAAGAAAACAAGGCAACAAAAGAATACATTTCATCACACCAAAAATTAAGTAGAATTTTACAATAACAAATACAAAAGACTATTGTTTCTTATCTTTTGAATTTTGTTTCTTGCTAAATTTGTTTCGTAAATCAAATATAGATACTTCAAATAAAGTATTGATTGAAGATCTTAATTCTTGGAAAACTAGAGACGTGTTTGAAGAAGACATCATTGTCACATACAAAACTCATCTGGACAAAGCAATTTTTTTGAAACAGATCCTTCATGTTGATTTAGTTGATCACAAAGAAGATATGACAATTACACTAAATCTTACTGGAAATCTTTTATAAATCTTTGAAAAGAAAATATATAGGTGCAAGTATTTGTATATCAGGTTTCAGACATGCTTCCAAATCATAATATGATCATGGTGATTGTGAATCCATCTTTTTATTGGATGAGTCAAGTGGAATTGACAATATCTCTCGTGTCTGTTAGAATTATGCATTTATAGCTAGTACAACAATAAAAAATCTTATGCAAAGTGTCAAAAACTACACAATTGGAAGTGTAAGTGAAATTGTTTTTGGTTGTAGATGAACAACTTATCAGTATCTATTAAACATTAAAGACAGTGAAATTGAAAATGAAAAAGTAGAAGTAAGAAAAAAATATTTTGTTTTTGCATCTCTTCAATTTCATGCATTGTAACAATCTCCTCTCATCATCCACTAACAATTTTTTTTACACACCCTCATAGATACAACTGCATTCAGATTTACTGCAACAATTTTTACAGATAGAGGGACGTGTAAAAAATAAAGATTTCCCAATTCTTCTATTCAAGAACATCGTAAGAAACCAAACATCATACCCTTGGCACTCGTCATCCAACCTATATCACTCTACTTGCCAACAAGACAACTCTAGAATGCCTTCAAAAACTTGTCTCTTTCACATCTCAAGTTACTTCTATCCTTATACATTTTAGTGTATTTTATTTTTTTCAATTCATTTATCTTCAACAAGAAATGGTATATGTTTTATTTCAATGTATTTTCTTTTCAGTACAAAACAATTATATTCATCCACTTCTAACATGTTTCTTTGTTGTGTGAAACTTGCACGTGTACGAAAAAATTAAAAGTTGTAAATGATTTTTCAATTCCATTTCAACCCATTTGTTCAGTTTGCAATGACAATATCTCTATATCTCCCATTTATTAGAGTAATCATTTATTAGCTATTAATTAATTAATCCTTAATTGATTATTAGGCTAATTTCACCTTATGCTCTTAAGCTAAACTTATGAGTGCTTTTTTCTTTTATTGGAGTGAAGTATTATTAGATAATTTTGTCTCATCACATAAGATGATGACACTTGCCATGATCTAATCTCTTTATGATCTAGTATTTTCTCTTATAAGCACTCTCCATTGTATGATTTCATTTTGTAAGTTTTTCTTTTTGAGTAAATAACAAATCATTATTTGCAACTCTCATGTGTGGAAGGTATTCTCGTTTGCTATTTACTTTTTCTTTGAGTGTGTTTTTCATAATTTTAGCATGTTATCATATTGTAGATTCATCAAACCCCTTCTCAAATTTTGAGGCTTTTTTCAACTAGGGTTACAAGGACATCAAATCTAGAATTTTCATATTTTTTGTTGATATTGGACTTGTATTTTTTTGTGCACGCTGGAGAAAAAAAAGCTCACCATTGTGGTCAACAAGTCGAATAGATGAATTTTGAATATAAATTCTCCTTATTTTAGTGTTGAGAGTTTTTGAAGCATTTTTTTTTAATCTTGGAGGTCATACAACCCCCCAAACATTGTATTATTCGACTTCTCTCTCTCTCTCTCTCTATATATATATATATATATATATATTCATGTGTTGTGTGCTTAGCACTTTAAGCGCTAAGCACTACAAGGCCCAAGGGCTTGCGGATTTTAAGTCATTGTGGTTTGAAGATTGTTAAGCGATAACAATTTAGCCGCTAACCACTAGTGGCTACAGTGCCACCAACAACAGTCATGGCACTCGTTTGTTGCTTAGCCAATGACATCCATGACACTCATTTTCCGCTTAGCCAATGATACCATAACACTTTTCTACTACTTAGCCAATGATAGGGGCCAATAAATATTTTTTAAATCAGTGGCCCGCCAATTCCTATGGGTGACCAACACCTAGCCCCCAAGCGACTATTTTTTGCCTTTTGTGACAACTTAAGAAAATATGGGAAAATCACAACAAATTTTCACTTGTGTATCAAGATTGGATAAACTAGATATCGTCAAAAAGATGATTTCGAGCACTATCTAGTGGTGCAGTTATTTTTCTCAAATTTTGTTGTTGGTGCATTCTACAACCTATCAAAGTCAAATGTATTTTTCATTCTCCAGCTCATATATTTTGACTAATTTCTCCATTTTTATGATTCTTGAAGCATTGGAAAGGTCTTTCAGAGCTCTTCACAAATCTCGATGCACTTTTTCTCGATACTTATCTAGGTACATTTTATTTAGTTTTTAGTGTTTTCATATTATGGTGAATTACATGGATGTTTTAGCTCCTATTATTATTATTTTTGCATGGGATGACTTGTTTTTGGCTGTTCTACATGTATTTCTAACATTTTTTCCTATTTAGACAATTATAGACATCTTTTGTAAGCACTTTCTATTTTGTAGATGCACTGAGATATCACTTATACACGCTTTTTGGGGATTTTGCACATCCTGTTGTGACTTTTTGCACTCACACTAAGTTATAAAGTGTAATGAGGGGGTTATGCAGTGTTTCTTTTCCATCACACCTTTGTCAAGCAAGTGTTTCTTCCATCAAAACATTGAATCCTAGTGATTCTTGCCTCATGTGAGTGTGCCTTGTTTGCACACCCTTTTTTCACTTTCAAGTACTTTCATGTGCATGTTCAGATGTTCTTGGTTCTCCTCAATGCACTTCTTAGTGACACATGGTTACAATGGACCTATCTTGGCTCTCCCTTGTCAGCATTATGGGGGGGTTTCTACTATTGGTGCTAATGCTTCCTTGGTTTGGTTTTGGAGTGAGCTATGTGTTCATTATTTGTTCCTATGTACTAGGTGGATGTAGTGGTTGGTTAACCATGCATTTTGATGAGATGGAAAATTTACCATATGGATACTCTTCCATTCGTATACTATAGAGGTGAACTTCTATTTTCACTTTATCAGTGTTCTTTAGATTATTGGTACTTGTATTTTCAACTTGCATCTTGTTTGGTTGGGTAGTGTTGTTGGGGTCACTCATTGCATCCAAGAGGCCAAACAAATGAATTTTGACTATAAATTTGTCCATATTCAATTATAGGAGCTTTTGAGGCAATTTTTTTACTTGAGAGGTCATACGGACCCCCAAGCATCGTGTTGTATATTTTTTTTCTATTTATTAAAAAATATATTAAAGTGCATGGCGCTTTATATATAGCACTCAGTGTAATACACAAATGCTCTTTGCAAAGCGGAGCTCTACCCAGGGCAATGCCCATATGATGCGATACTTGAGCACCCATTTATCACCTTCTCGCGAGCCCTTGACTTTGGCATTGGTCACATTGGTGACCACAAGGGTTGCATTTAAGCCCCCACAAGCCTTTAACACCCACTCCTAGTCATTAGCCCCCAAGGGCTTCCCATGCTGATAAAGGTGGTCGCGTGTGTGATTGTGACTTGCAGTTCAACCCCCAACACACAATAGATGGTCACCCATGCGACTAAGAGCAATTTTTTTATTCCCCAATTTTCCTTGTAGGGAAAATCGAGAAAAAATTATGGAATCGAGTATAACTTTTGCCTCACTTGTCCATTTTTTGCAAACTAAATACTATCAAAAAAATTTATGTCGTTAAAGTCAAATCTTCTTGTTTGTGCTTTTGGGGTCATAACTTGGGCATACAAATATCATTTTTTGTGAACGAATAGACATTGGAAAGCTTTTTTAGTGCTCTACATTGACATGTAGTCCATTTTTCCATAATATTCACCAAGCGTGCACAAAGATTTATCTAGTGTGATTTTGATTTTTTAAGCCATAATATTCACCAAGTACACAAATATTTATCTAGTGTGATTGATTTTTTAAGCTTTTTCTCTCAAATTTGCATTAGGGTTTGGTTTTTCTTGTTGTGGGAGGTATATTTTTCGCTTTTAGTATCTATATAAATTAGAGAATAAAAACTCTTTCCCACAAATAATTTTGAAAATCTCAACCACTATGGAGGATACCTCTTCAGTTGAATGCATCTTACACTACACAACTATCATATTTGGAAAACTCATATGACTATATTGCTCATGAAAAAGGGTTTATGGTCCACTTTGGATGAAGTACAACTAGCATTAACTCGTCAATTTGAGATACTTCAACATAGGAACAAGATGGATGAGGCTATGAGACTGATTTCTTTGCAGGTTTCAGACAATCTCATTTTTCATATTGAGTCTTGCACCTCTCCCAGTGATATGTGGGAGAAGTTCAAAAACCTTTTTGCCACCATTAATTAATTTTGAGGACTTCAGATTGAGGCAAAATTGACTTCACTTTTACCCTATTCTTTCACCTCCATTGAGGACTACTTGCAGAAGATAAAGTCACTTAGATCACTCTCGCATGGTTGTGGGAAGAATATAAATGACAAAGAATGTATTTTCCTAATCTTGTCTAATTTTCAAGGGCCATTTCAGGTCTTCTCTTCTACTTTATACTTCACTATGGAT
Organism: Sequoia sempervirens; assembly: GCA_007258455.2. Lineage (NCBI taxonomy): Eukaryota > Viridiplantae > Streptophyta > Pinopsida > Cupressales > Cupressaceae > Sequoia > Sequoia sempervirens. The sequence goes on from VDFB02321756.1 coordinate 92,631, forward strand.
GCATTGGGAAATACATTTACCATGCCATATTTTGAGGTTTTTTTATGAATTTTTGACTCATGAACATGCAAAGTTGACTCATTTTGATTATTTTTCTAGTTCCAAAACCTAAGCATTAGTAGCACAAACATCCAAAGTTAAAGAAAAGAATAAACAAAAGACCAAGATAAATACTTCATTAGGTAGTGAGCATTCCTCCAAACCATCTCAGAAGTCAGAATAGAAATCTCAAACCACTCCTTAGAATGATCAATCTTCTAATTCTAGTGAGCCTTCCTCCAAGATGAAGTGAACCTTGTAGTTTTTATGGTAAATAAAGACATCCAGTCACTAGATGTTGGAAGATATTAGAGGCTTTAGATTCCAATCCATGCAACAACATAAAATCTCAGTGCCTAAGTCTTCTTCTTCATATTTAGGCAAAGGTCATGTTCTTTTTGCATGGGCCTTACCTTTTGTAGTTTCATGGATACTTGATTATGATGTGACACATCACATGACTCACTATTAGGATTTGGTCTCACCTCTTTCAAATTGCAGCACTACTCAAATTGTAGCAGTGGATTCTACACAACTTTCAGTTTGGGGCCCAGGTATTATTCCACTTGAGGGTAGTTTTCTTCAGGATATTCTTGTTGTTCCCAATATTTCCACCAACCTTCTTTTAATGTATCAAATTTTCCAATATAGCATTGGTAGGATTGTAGATTTTAACCCACATGATATAGTTATTCATGACCTTCATGATCCTGATATTATTGTGGCTACTAGGAGTGTTATTTCTTCCTTTCATTTATACCGATTTGATGATTTTGAGAGTTCAATTGGTTTAGGTTCATCTTTCATAACAAATGTAGACATTTGGAGTAAGCTTTGGCATGAACATTTTGGTCATGTCAATTACAGATATCTCCGGCAAATGAGTACACATGTATTGGTGTTAGGCCTCCCTAAGATTTCTTGTACTGGTGGTGTTTATCAAGGATGTGCTCTTGTAAAATCTTTTCCTACAAGAAGAGACACAAGTTCTAAGGCACCCTTAGAGTTGGTACATAGTGATTTCATGTCATCTTCGACTTCTTCATTTTTAGGAGCCAAATATGTGCTCACATTTATTGATTACTTCTCTAGATGTACATGGGTGTACTTTATTAAGTACAAGAGTGATGTCTTTGATTATTTCAAGATGCTTAAAGCATTCATGGAGAAGTAATATGGTCTTTCTATTCAGAGGATACATAGAAAATAGGGAGGAGTATGTCAATTAGGCTTTCAGGGACTTTTGTAATGAGCATGATATACAATATTAGATTACAATTCTGTACACCCCTCAATATAATGTTGTTGAGAAAGAACATAACTTTATGAGAGATGGCTAATTGTATGATTCAGTCACGAGATATGGATTCTTTTTTAGGGATAGAGCAATTAATTGTGCCAATTATATTCAAAACCTTATATCTGATAAGATATTGTGATATATGACTCCTGAGGAGGCTTGGTCCCATGCCAAGATCAACGTATCTTCATTCAAAATATTTGGTAGTGAGGCTTGGGCATTCATTCCTAAAACTCAAGAAAAATCAATGGAGAGGAAAATCCAACCACTCATATTTTTTGGCTATTGTGAGGATGTTAAGGCATGCAAATTGTTTGATCCTGATTCCATAGATGTCTTGTTTAGGCGAATGTCTAGTTTGATGAGCACTTTCCTCGAGTGGATTCTTCATCATCAACTTCTCCCTCACTATCTACTACTCTCTTTTCATCTCTTGAGGATGAAAATGATGCTCTAGCTATCCCTCCACCTCTAGATATTCAACCTTTACCAAAATGGTCCTACAATGCTATTGATGCAACTAGATCTTTGGCAGGTGATCCTTTAGACTCTTGTCATACTTGTGCACAAACATCAGGTGTTAGTCTTTTGATTCATACCATTTCAGATGATCATTAGAAGTTTTCAAAGGAAACTGGTATTCCTGAGTGGGATAGTTCTATGGAAGATGAGTATTCTTCATTGATGAAGAATATATTAAAGTATTAATTGTAATATTTAATGGTCATATTAGCTTTAGTTAGTCGTTAGTTTACTTTTAGTTAACTTAGTTAGCTTTTAGTAACTTATGTTTATACTTTAGTTTGTTTTAACATCTTTCAATTTTCTACTTTAGTTAATGATGGTTTATTTTTAGAAACATCGTCCTGTAATTTTCTATATAAGGAGTATTCCTCTCCTTTTGTAAATATAGAATATCGAATATCAATTATCATTTCATGGTATCAGAGCATAGGCTCAAAAAAATTTGGAAATTTTTTTAGTAATAAAAATTTGTTATTTTCCTGAGGATTTTTTTTAAAATTATCTTAGATGTTTTTGCTCGGCTTTTTTTTATAAATTCAATGTTAATGGTTAACCCGAAAAATTACGGAATTATTTTAGAAGTTTTTTTTTAACATATTTTTGTATAAAAATTTGTGAAGTTTTTTATCCAATTTTTTTAAGATAAAAAAATGAGGAATTTTTTGAAGAATTTTTGTGAGCCGATTTTCATCTGAAAATTGAGGGTTTCTTCCATGTTGAAGATTAAAGGTTTTTTCAAGGAGATTTTGTGGCCTTTTGCAGCCGATTTTCATGGATTTGTCTATGGTAAATCACAGATATATTTCAAAGATTTTCAAGGTTCTAGCAAAATCAAATCGTGGATGTGTTAAAGGGAAAAATTGTGTGTTATTTTTGAGTATTATCACAGTTTTTTTTTCCCATATAATTGTAGATTTATTTCTTGATGAATCGCGACCTTGTTCTTGCAAGAAGTTCGTAGTTGTTTTCCGTGCATGACCTAGGCGATTTATCATGCGGTTTCTGGAATTTTCCTTGCACAAGGGTTTTCAAATTTGTCTATCTTTTTTTCGTGTCATTTCTTCCACTCTCAAGCTCACATTTTTTCTTTTCTAGTTTATGCGACCTGTTCTAAACGTGATTTCCAAATCCATGGCATTTTTTCTTTTGTTTTTGTCTTCACATTTTTTTGTGAAATTGTGGTATTTTTAGAGTCATTATCTACTACAATCTCGTGTGTCCCTAAATATTTTGAGGGTTTTGCCAGCTTTTGGTGAGAATTTTTTTAGATATTTCTAAAATTTTTGTGTCTTTATGGGTGATTTTTTAAGGGTTTTTGATAAAATCCGTTCTAGGTTTTCCTGTGTTTGTCAAGAATTCATCTGGGTTCAAGATGATCATGGATTTCTAAAGATTCCTGCAAGAGTATTTCAAAAAAAAATTTGAAAAAAATGAAACTTGTGTTTTTTGAAGAAAATTTGAAGAGTTTTTGAAAAAATATTGCTTTTTTCAAAGTTTTTTGAAGGTTTTCTAAAAATCTTATTTTATCAAAGGTTTTTGAGGTTTTTTTTGAAAAAATCTTGCTTTTTTATAGTTTTTGAAGATTTTTTTTCTAAAAAATCTTGCTATTTATGAGCCTCTTTTTAGAAGATTTTTGAAAAAATTGTGGGAGTTGTGCCAGTCGATTGTCCAATGTTTTATGCCAGTTGATCACATACTTTTACCTCATTTTTCATGCTTTTGGAAAATGAGAGGGATGGTTGCTTTGACCAATGTAATGTTGGAAAGTATGTAGAGTTTCAATGGAAAGAATTACAACACATGGAAGTAGAGGATGCTTACCATCTTTGAGCACTGGTGTTTGGATGGACTTATTCTAGGTAAAGAACTTTGTCTTGAAACTACGGGGAAGGAATGGGACAAGTATGATGGAGGTAATAGGGAGGTTCTAAAATTATCTATCACTGATGATATGTTACCCGAAATACCATCTGGTAAGTCTGTTGCCTTTCCATATGGCTTCTAGTGTTGTCATTGATGGAAACCTAAGTCATTATTCCGGTCCGCAGATCAGGATTTGTTCATACCGGCAGGAAGAGTAAAGAACAAAGTATTACCAGAAGTGAAAATGAAGAACATGGTATCCGGTTAGTATGTCGATCTGTATGCTTCACTGGATTATCATTTTGAGTTGTGGATCTCGGGGAAGGTTGTTAAGTAGCTATTTTATCTTATTGTTAAAGTTTTGTGATGTTGCATTAATCGATGTGTAAGTTAGGAGATCCGGTAGGATGATTTTCTATTTATCAACTCATGGTGGCCGACTTAGTGAATGTAGCATGTCGCAGATGTATAAGGAGTAATTGTTTAATTGTTTCTATGTTCGAGCATTTTGATTTGGGGCCATAACATAGCATTATCCGACTTTGATGGGTACACATCAAATATTAAATGTAAATTGAGTCGACTAATGGGAAATATTTTTATTTTGTTGAAGCCGACATGGAGCGATTGAAATCTTTGATAGCGGATATATATAAGAGATCGGTTAATTCATTTTGGCATGGTGTGTGTGGTGTTCGATATGTGTTAGTGTGTGTTCAAATATCAAAAAAGCAGTTGAGTGATTTCATTTGTGTAGAAGAGGATTTTTGTGAAGTGAATTAAGGCAAAGCAGAGCGAAGTGCAGAATCAGACAGAAGGTCCATAATCTGATCTATGAGCCTCACCAGAACTGAAACCAGGCATTTGTAGATGCTATTCTCTTAGTTTAACTTTTTGTTGTAATCCAAATATATTGTAAGGCAGTGAGCCTTCCTGATTTTGAGTAGTGAGCTCTAGGTAGTGTGCCTGAATGCATGTGCATTCCCCTTTTTCTTCATACTTTTAACATAGTATAAATTGTGGATTAACCTCCACTGTGGTTTTTCCCCTAATAGGATTTCCACATAAAAAATCTTGTTGTTATGGTGTTTTGATTGTTTCCTTCATGCGCTTGCATCTTTACTTTTTTTGAAATGTTGTAAATGGTTTAAGATCTGAATTGAAATTCAAATATTGTTGAACACTGATTCACCCCCCCTCTTAGTGTTCCTTGAGTCCAACAATTGGTATCAAAGCAAGGTTCCTCTGAAGAAGTTTAATAGCTTGAAGTGGATCTTGGAATGTAATGGAATTTGGTGGTCTTCAACAATAGCTTTTGGTGGCACTTGATGATCTTGATTAGTCTAAAGCAGCAGTCCTAGAATTAAAAGAAAATCTTGAGGATGCTAAAAAATTCATTCAATCATTGAAGAATAAAATCAATGAGTCAAGAGAAAAGAGGAAGGAACTATGTGATCAGCTGAAGCAAAAAGAAAGTAAATGCTTGGAAGATGTTCACTTGAATTAGACCTTAAAAGAAATAACTGAAGAATGTGAAAAGCTTGCTAGAGACAATGTTGCTCTAAAGCTTGAGATGGAATCTATGGTGATGAAGCAAACTAAGGAAATTGAAGAAAGAAAGAAGAATGAGGAGAATCTGGCCCAGTCCTTAAAAGAAAGATCTAAAGAATGTAGTAGAGTTAATAGTGGATTCATTCAGCTAGAGATTGAACTACAACAATCCAAAGATAATGAACAAGAGCTTGAAAGACAGGTAGTTATTCTCAGAGATGAACTCACTACTGCAAATGAATACACGAAGAAGTTTAGGATCAATTCTGCTAAGCTTGATGAGTTGACTAAGGGACAAAAGGATGCAAATGACAAGTGAGGTCTTGGATATGAGAAGGGAGAAATCTCTGGATCTGAACATAAGGATTCCAAACAAATAAATCAAATGATCAAAGGCAAAAGGTATCCGACAATACATCCCAATGCTCAAAAGTTTAATGGTCGCTGCTTTTCTTGTAATAAATTAGGTCATATGGCTTCTCAGTGTAGAAGTAAAATAAATTCAAGCAGTCCATCATTTCCCAGTCAATGTTTTAGTTGCAATAAGTTTGGTCATAAGTCAATTGAATGCAGAAGTATGTTTGTCAGTGTAAGGAATGTTAAATGTTGCACCTGTGGAAGATTTGGGCATATTTCTAATCAATGCATATCAAGAGGAAATCAATGGAATGAGTGGTCTAGACAAAGAAATCCTGTGTGTTACAATTGCAATAGATTTGGTCACATTGTAAGATTCTGCAGGAACAAAAACATGGATAGAAGAGGTCCGGTATACAAAGGTAGAATTTCACAGAAAGATAAAGGAAAAGGGAAAGTGACAGTGGAAGAGATAAGAGATCAGATGAAGAAAACATGGGTAAGGAAGAGTGAATTTGATGAAGGAAATAAGCCCGTACCAGAAGCAGTTTATGGTAATTCCTCCGAAAATTGATCTTAGGCCATTGGCCTAGGGGGAGTTTTTCAAGAAAATCCTTTGTCCCCCTGTCGGTAGTTGGCACCGAAAAGCAGGAAATTGTCAATAGTTGTGCTAATAGTTTACAAATGTATTGGTGATCGCTTGTGCATAAATTTGAAAAGTAGAAGGTTCGCATATGAATTCTTCTTTTGTCGTCTAAGAAAGAGTATCCAGAACACCTAGGGAAAAACATTTAATGCGATAAAAGGTTAGGTGTACAAGTTATAAAAGGGTATTTGGAACCATCATTTGTCACCTTGTATTGAAAAAGATCAGAAGGAGAGCATTTGAAACAGAATTTCGAAGGCGTAAGTCAAATTCGGCGGTGAATTCATCAGGTATTTTAGTTGCTTGTAGCATTCTCACTTAATTTGGTGCTTGGTAGAAACTTGTTCAGTACGGAAAAGAAAATGAAGCAAATCAAAGGAATGGTGAATTTAGATGAATACAACAATGAGAAGATTAGGGATGTGAGAAATATGTTGCCGACTGATGAATTGAAATGGCTTGAAGGTGTGAAACACAAAAGTTTAGACATTTGGAGTGAATTTTCCTATTTTGATAACACGAAAGTCATTAGGTTTATCCTGAACATATTGAATGATGACATTCTAACTCTGGATAAACCCTATCCCATTTTGAAAGAAGTGATTAGGAATCTAACTGGATTATGCAATGTTGGGGATATACCGAAAAAGTAGTTGATTCAGAACAAGGAATTCAAAACCCTAACCAGAGTAACAGGAGATCAGAGGGCTTTGATAATTTCGACGATCAAAGATCCGATAACAAGGTACATTGCGCATGGAATCTCATACAAAATATTTTTCAGAAACAGGGAAGGCGCAACTTTAGCAGGTGCAATTTACATCTCTCATAAAATGATAATGGAGGATCATGATTTTGACCTGTGCAGATTGCTAAAAGATCAATTGATGGAAAATGTGCAACTAACAAAGGAGGTAGATTACCCCTTCAGGTTTGGTACCTTGGTCATATGTCTTGTGATGTATTTTTTGAATTGCTTGCCACAGATCGATAATGTTGTATGGAAAGAGAATGAACCGGTTTGTAAACAAATTTTTGAACACTCTAATACTTTGGAAAATTGTGAGCAAGAGTATGCAAATTTATTTAAAGAATTGCTAGGGAAGTTTGGAGCAATTAGCATTTCCATTTTGGTAAGAGCACTTGAAGTTGGATCCTCTTCCGGTGAGATGGAGAGGAAGAAGAAAAAAGCACAAGAGATTGTCGATTACATTCCTCCGACACACAAGACTCCAAGAATTGAAGGAAAAGGTAAAGAACAAGTGATTGTGGACATACCAGATGAAGAATCTGATGAGTACACTCCAAGGGAAGAACCAAAATCAGTTGAACAGGATGTAGTAATGGCAGAAGGAAGTGAAGAAGGTGTTTTATCCAAAGTAAAGATACTACAGCTTGTTCAGGAGAAAGATGGGATGCAGAAAATTAATGACATATGGTCTGATAGACCCTCATATGAGCAAGACCTGATCGAGAGCACACTAAGTACTTATTTTGTGCACAATAATATTGGATTGGAGAGTTTGCAGAATGTGTTTCCTAAAGAGATAATTGAGTGCATTAAGGATGCCATGGTCTCTGAGTCCCAGGACAATTGGGAGATACAAAGATAAACTGGAGCAGATTGAATATGAATTGAACAAGATTGGTTAGGATTATAGCATGTTTCAGGATTAGGATGTTGCAGTCTAAGCATACAAAAGTTTAATTCACCAGAAATAACCTTGTGGACACCTTTTGGAAGGTGAAGGATTTAACTGAATGTAGGCTGGAATAGTTAATTGAGGTTCTAAGGAAAGGAGAGAAATTAGAAGAGGCAATCACAATTCCGGAATCTCTCATCCAAATTATCAACTAGACATCTGAGAATAATAACTTGTCTTAATCATTGGGATTATAGTAGAAGCTTGGAGGAAATTTCTTCCAGAAATGAAAGATAAGTACAAGATAATTTTCTGACTCAAGTAGCAGTTATATTTCTTCAAATTTTGATCCATTTTTTAATTAGCAAAAGGGGAGATCCAAAATATGTTTGTCATTGATGTCAAAGGGGGAGAGCAAGAAGTGAAAAATGCTTTATCATTCTAAGGGGGAGTTGTGTTTTGAAATTTTGAACTCTGGCAGCGTAATCATATTGGTTCCAATACTTAGTCATTTTTCACTAAGTGTTGCCATCAATGCCAAAGGGGGAGATTGTTGGCATATGGCTTCTAGTGTTGTCATTGAAGGAAACCTAAGTCATTATTCTAGTCCGTAGATCAGGATTTGTTCATACTAGCAGGCAGAGTAAAGAACAAAGTATTACCAGAAGTGAAAATGAAGAACAGGCTATCCGGTTAGTATGTTGATCTGTATGTTTCATCGGATTATCATTTTGAGTTGTGGATCCCGGGGAAGGTTTTTAAGTATCTATTTTATCTTATTGCTAAATTTTTGTGATGTCACATTAATCGATGTGTAAGTTAGGAGATCTGACAAGATGATTTTCTGTTTATCAGCTCATGGTGGCTGACTAAGTGAATGTAGCATGTCGCGGATGTATAAGGAGTAATTGTTTAATTGTTTCTGTGTTTGAGCATTTTGATTTGGGTCCACAACATAGCATTAGCCGACTTTGATGGGTACGCATCAAATATTAAATGTAAATTGAGCCGACTATTGGGAAATATTTTTATTTTGCTAAAGCCAACATGGAGCGATTGAAATATTTGATAGCGGATATATATAAGAGATCGTTAATTCATTTTGGCGTGGTGTGTGTGGTGTTCGATATGTGTTAGTGTGTGTGCGAATATCAGAGCAATTGAGTGATTTCATTTGTGTAGAAGAGGATTTTTGTGAAGTGAATTAAGGCAAAGCAGAGCGAAGTGCAGAATCAGATAGAAGGTCCATAATCTGATCTATGAGCCTCACTGGAATTGAAACCAGGAATTTGTAGATGTTATTCTCTCAGTTCAATTTTTGTTGTAATCCAAATATATTGTAAGGCAGTGAGCCTTCCTGATTTTGAGTAATGAGCTCTAGGCAGTGTGCCTGAATGCATGTGCATTCCCCTTTTTCTTCATACTTTTAACATAGTATAAATTGTGGATTAACCTCCACCGTGGTTTTTACCCTAACAGGGTTTCCATGTAAAAATCTTGGTGTTATGGTGTTTTGATTGTTTCCTTCATGCACTTGCATCTTTACTTTTGTTGAAATGTTGTAAATGGTTTAAGATCTGAATTGAAATTCAAATATTGTTGAACATTGATTCACCCCCCCTCTCAGTGTTCCTTGAGTCTAACATGTTGTAGAGATCTGGAAGCATTTGAAAGATGCTCATAATATTTGTGATTTGCAGACATATGAGACCTCAAACAATGGCAGGGATTTCTTCCTAAAGAATATGTTGTTTAACATTGTGATGGATGACAAAGTCTCTTTGCAAGATCATCTCACGAACATCAAAGACATTCGTGATCAGCTGGAGGCTATTGGTCGCAAGATGGAAGAAGAGGATATGGTGGTCATTATGTTGAAAATCCTACCATGATGGACTTCAAGCACTTCATCGAAATGCTCAACATTACATCCACCAATGTTGACTTGAAGTTTGATGAGTTGTGCAACAAGCTCTTGCAATAGGATAGGTGGAGGAAGTAGTTTGAGAGCAATAGTGAGTCTCCTAGTGTTGAACAAGCTTTTACTACCAAGGATGTTGACAAAGGCAAGTCCACTCAGCAAAAAGGATGAGGCAATTCAAAGGAGAGCTCTCTATTACTTGCCATTACTATAGGAAGATGATCATATTTAGAAGTATTACAGAGAGCGGTTGGCTGATGAGAAGTCTAACCAAGAAGATTCTCAACAAAAGTGCTCAAGTGGTAGAGTATACTGAGCAGAAGGAGTTTGCATTCTATGCATTCATGACCAGAACTCCATCAGAATATGGGTAGACTTAATTTATGTTTGTAGGATGACCATTAAGGGGGGGTATTAAAGTATTAATTGTAATATTTAATGGTCATCTTAGCTTTAGTTAGTTGTTAGTTTAATTTTAGTTAACTTAGTTAGCTTTTAGTAATTTTATTTATGCTTTAGTTTGTTTTAGCATCTTTCAATTTTCTGCTTTAGTTTAACGATGGTTTTTTTTTAGAAATATCGTCTTGTAATTTTCTATATAAGGAGTATTCCTCTCCTTTTGTAAATAGAAAATATTGAATATCAATTATCATTTCAAAATAATCCTTAGGATCTTGTTCCTCTTCATAACGGAAGAATGTTGGTTTGGTGCAAGTAGATGTGTCGTACTAAATATGTTGCAGATGGTTCCATTAATAAGTTCAAGGCCCGTCTAAAGGCATTGACTATTCTGAGACCTTTGCCCCTATTTCCAAAATGAATTCTATTCCCCCTGTACTTTCACTTGCAGCTTCACAAGGATGGGCAATATGTAAGAAAAATTAGATGCAGAAAATAATTCTCCTAAACGTCAATACCTCAGGGAAGAATGTAGATACACTTTAAAATTTATAATTACAGTCCAATTAAGATGCACTATGAAGTAGATAACAGAAATAGAGTATTCGACAATCACACATGAACACCAAATATATGTGGGAAAACCCTTACGGGAGAAAAACCCACCACACCAAGAGAAATCACTTTGTCTTACAGTAACAGAGATTACATACAAATGCCAGACTTATCTTTCTGGTGTCATTACACAACAACATTCACCATGAACAATCTTGTACAGGAACCTTCGAATTATAGACTTTACATAATAGAATTCATTTACTGATCATCCAACAATCTGTCGAATCAACCTTCGAACCGATCGATAATTCAACAATCCAACCAATCACAATCTGCAATCAATGAGTATATCCATGTCAATCCATGTTCGTCGAGCTTCCTCACAGAACCGTCACAACTGATTATCTTCCAATTGTTTAGATTCGACTTCTCCTATTGGTCCACGAGACTCCACATAGGACGGTCAAACTATCAACAAAATTCACACTATATTGGCATCTCGGTGAGACACTAACAGTGTCTTGCCGATGCCACATAACCCTCATATCGATGTCACCAAGAGTTATCATTTTTGCCAAGATGTTCTACCGAGCTTTCAGTGTTACACTAAAGCACCAAGTAGTCGCCCAAACCTATCACTTTCGCCAGGAGATCATAGCGAGTCATGAAAGGTTATGTCGAAGTCACAAGTCATATTGAGCTCTAAAGAATAGTCGACAAGACTTACATCTTTCGCCGAGAGAACATACTGACCTCCAAGACTTACCCCGAAGGCTTCAACATAAAGCATTGTCGGCGTGACATTAACACTTCGCCTAGACTTCATAACGAAACCTTAGTGTTACATCGAAGATTCCCAAGTGTGTCCCCGTCGGCAAGACTTCCATCTATCGCTAAGACGTCACACCGGGATCCTTATGTTATGGTGAGGACATCATATGCATTCCTATCGGCGAGACTTCTCCGTTCGCTGGGACTTCTCACTGAGCCGCTATAGGCTATGCCGAAGCTCGTGGTCGCCAAGAGTCTCCTTGACGCCCAATTGAATGGCCTGTCGGCCAAAGGTCTCCTGAGCGCTAATAGGTCATACCGAACACTCCTTGTCACAGCGATAGCTCCACAGTGAAAGCATTCGGCAAGACAGAAACAAGGTCACAACGACCTGTTCAAAACATGATGCTACCAATCTACTAGTCGGCTAGACACGAGAGATGTCACACCGACTTGGCTCCAATGGAGGTTTCAGCCTGTATTGATTGAGACATAATTTCAACACAATATACCATATTGATGTGATGAGTGCTTTCCTTCATGGTGATCTTCATGAGGAGATTTCTATGGAGTAGCCATAGGATTTTGTTTAAGACTCTTCACTAGTTTCTAGGCTTCATCGTTCATTATATGGTCTCAAACAAGTCCCTCGAGCTTGGCATGAGAAGATAGACACTTTTCTTCTTTTCTTTGGCTTCACATGATGCCATCTTGATCCCATAGTGTACATTCAATGATAAGAGGGTGATATCTTGATCCTTGTGCTATACATGGATGATTTGATCCTTACAGGTGGTTCATCCTCCATGATCCAAAGTGTTTAATGAGATTTGATGGAGTGTTTTGAGATGATAGATCTCAGCCTTTTGCACTACTTTCTTGGTTTACAATTTATTCAGTCTTTAGATGGAATTTCCATTTTCCAGCAGGAGTATTCTCTTGACATGCTTTAGAGATTTGACATGCTTGATTGCAAACCTACCCCCACACCATTTCAATTAGGTAATGTTTTTTCTTCCACTTGTTCTACTCCTTCAATAGATGCTACATTATACAAGCACTTGGTTGGCAATCTTTTGTACTTGACACATTCACGTCTTGATCTTTCTTTTGGGGTTGGTCTTGTCTCTTGGTTCTCACACGATCCACATGGGAGTCATTGGAAAGCTTCCAAATGTATTTTGAGATATATTCAGGGCACCTCACATTATGATATTCACTATACATTAGAATATTCTCGTATAGTTGGCTTCACTAACTCAAACTAGGTTGGTGATGTTAATGATAGGAATTCAACTTTTAGCTTTTTTTTGCCTTAGTTCTAGCCTCATACATGATCTTTCAAGAAGAAATCTACAATTGCATTATCATCCATGAAGGCTAAGTATAGTGCAACGATTTTGGCTAGCCAATAGGTTTTGTGGCTTTGTTAGTCATTGACTAAGTTCAATTTTCCTCCTGATAGTCCCACTATTCTTTGGTGAGTGTCATTCACATTTCTCGCAACCTAATGGATCATCAACATACTAAGCACATAGAGATCCACATGCACTCCATTCGACGGTTGATTCAGGATAGTTTTCTCACATTTGAGTACATGCCTACAAAGGAGCAGGTTCCAGACATCTTCATGAAACCTTTAGCATCGCCTTGTTACCTCTAGTTGTGATTGATGCTTGGGGTGAAGGACATTGTCCTTGGGGGGTCTTCATGAGGCCTCCTTCATGTTTTTTATACATGCTTTCATCTCTCTTTAGGAGATGGGTTTTTCCCATGAGGTTTTCTCCTTTTCTCTAGTTATGAGAGATTTATTTAATTATACATGGGCACCTCAATAGGCCTTGTTGTTGGGACCCATTCATGATTTCTTTGCTTTTTATGCATTGGTTTTTAGAGTTTTTAGCTACTCCCTAAGTTACACTTGAGGGGGAGCATTGGAGTAATCATTTATTAGCTAATAATTAATTAATATTTAATTGATTATTAGGCTAATTTCACTTTATGCACTTGAGCTAAACTTAGGAGTGTTTTTTTTATTAGAGTGAATTATTATTAGATCATTTTGTCTCATCACATAGGATGACAACACGTGTCATGATCCAATCCCTTTATCATCTAGGGTTTTCTCTTATAAGCACTCTCCTTCATTGTATTATTTCATTTTGTGAATTTTTCTTTTTGACAAAATAGCAAATCATTATTTACAACTCTCATGCGTGGAAGGTGTCCTTGCTTGTTGTTGGATATTGCTTTGTGTGTGTTTTTCACAATTCTAACACCATTGTTGTAAATAATGTTGCTCACTATAACAATTGTAACCAAGACATTGCATATACCTACAACCAATATCTCAAATGCATAATAACAACATATTATAAGAACGGCCTGTATTGTAGCCTTAAAAAAGACATGTTTAAGAAATTGCTTACATCCCTTCAAAAAATAACTTATGAAGAATATTTGAAAAACAAGTCAAAATTTATTTACTCTATGAGAGTTTCAAGTTCAAGAACATTTCACATTGGACCAGAACAACACTGTGTTGGGTTTGCTACAAAATGAATAATAGAACAATTTAGATTCAAAGTTTTAAAAATCTTATTGCTTATCAAATAGCAAAACAATTCAGCTTCAAACCTTTGAAAAAACTTATGTTTATTGGTCTCTAATAATTGTCAAATTATTTTTTATTATAGACATAACTTTCTTACACACACACACACACATATATTCTACCCTATAAGAATTGCATATACTATTGTATAGACATATTTTCTACTCTTTCTTGGATTTTAGCACTAGATGCTGCCACAATAGATTACATTATATCATACTACACAAGAAATTGATTTACAAATATGAATCGTGTCTTAATATTCATTTTTTGATTCATGCATTGCTAACTCTAGTGTACATCTTCATAGTAAATTTGAACAATATATGCATTGATTACTGTAATTGATTATATTTAGTAAAAATAATAATTTTTTATATTTTTGATGTCTTTCAAACACAATAATAGGGCCTATTTTGTTCTAAAGTGCTCCAAAATATGTGTGACAAATGTAAAAACTAAAATCAAGCCCTACAAGCAAAATTGCAAGTTCAAGCTTCTTATAATCCTACAAATAAAATTAGACAACGGATCCATGTCCCACCAACCATGTGAAAACATAAGTAGTAAATTAAAAACAATAAAAACATCAAAATAAATATTCAACTTCTATTTTGAAAAAAATGCCAAACTTTTGATTACCTGTATTCCCTTTTGAGAACAAGATTTGCTCATGATTATGAATTTGGTTTCTCAAATAATTATGCAAGATCTTTGCAATGTATACTTGTCATTGATTCATGATTTGATGATTTGAACTAATTTCTAGAGATGATTATGATTTTTGAAAATTCAATCAAGATTTCCAAATATTTAAAGAAATGTAATTTGTGAAAGAAATAGTAGATTTATAGGTTTTTAGATGAAAAAGTGAATGGTTGTGATTAATTGACTTCATTAGAAACTTGAATTTGCTTTCACTTTACTTCATTTAGAAATGTGCAAGCTCATAAATCAAGGAATTAATAACTTGCATGAATTGATGAGCAAAAGAGATTGATTTTGATAATGAATTAATTGTGGAATTATGAAAGGATAAGTAATTACTTAGTTATGTATAGTCAATTAATTATGCATATATGGAGTTAATAATGGAAAGACGGTATAATTAATTATGTGTTCATGGATTTAATTAGAAGTTGATTAATTAATTAATAATGATACATAAATTAATTAATTATGACATTATTTTAGTGGATTGAAATGAAATTAATTCAATATTATAATTAATTAATTAGTATGAATTGGATTAATAATTAGGGTGAAATCTCCCCTAATAGTCTCAAATTAGCATATTTGTTATTATTCTTGCATAAGTTATTTTTTATATTATATGACATTACTACAATGATTGACCAAATTTCTTATACAGTAACAACCATCGAAACAAACAATGATAAAAAACAATAACAAGAATAAAACAAATTATATTATATTTTAATAATAACAAT
>VDFB02321757.1:0-43839 GCA_007258455.2 Sequoia sempervirens
CCCCAAAGATATAAGGGTTACTCTTCTTTATAGTAGCTACTTGGGTATCAACCTGTTGAGTAGGTTGGGAGGTGGAGTTTAGTTGAAAGAAATTTTTATTTTGTCTTCTAAAAGGTTATAGTTGTTTTGGTTTGAAGATACAGACTTTTCAAGATGGGTAGAGGTGGTTTTCGATTCATAACTACCTATGGAATTATGATAATCTTGAAGGGAATTGCACGAGTGCATGGAAGGGAATTTCATCATGGTAATCTTGTCTTGTATATTTGTAAATTTCTACGAACATATTTTAAAGGTAAAAATAAGGAATCTTCACACTAATTCGGGAATAAAGTGATTGGTAATGTGAAATAAAGTTAGTGACTTTTTCATCCTCATTTTGTTTACATCTCATCAAATCGGCTAATGTCATTTTCATAATCATATGCACTAGGAAATGGTTAATAAAGGCTTCAACAAGTTCATTAAATGAATGAATTGAGTTATTCAATAATGCAAAAAACTAGTCCAAGGAAACGTCTTTCAAGGATAGGGGAAAAATATTAGCCAAAATTTTGTCCTCAAGGATGAATTCACTACACAAAGTAGTAAAGGAATTAACGTGATTAGTGGATCTCCCTTTCCTCCATATTTCTCAAATCTACGGATCTTTACCTTGTGGGACTAGAGTTCTCAATATCTCCAAAGATAATGGGTTACTTTTGAGATAGTATGAAGGTGGACCATTTTGATTTTGATTTATGGTGGAAACTTGACATTGAATGGATGAAATGGTTTGTAAAAGGTTGTTAATGATAGGGTCATTTCTTATGGTTTGAAATGGAGGTGAATATGGTGTTGGTGTGTATGTGTTTGGAGGACAAGTGAATGGATTGCTTACATGAGGAGATATAAGGTTAGATGCTAGATAGGTATAAGGAGCACTGGTGGAAATATTAAAGGTAAGAAAAACATTTCTAGTTTGTTGCATTGTTGTGGTCACTTGAGGTTGTATATAGGTTGGAATGGATGTTGTGGTTGAAGGGGGAGGAGTTTGATTTCCTCCTTGGCTTTGCACATTGTTTGAAGCTTGAGCACCATTAGTGGTGGAAGGAAGATGTTTTCCAAAGATGTGAGCTATGTTACACACAACTTCTAGTCCTTCATCACTTTCCATCATGTGGTGAATACTATCTATGGTAGGTATAGTAGTGTTGGAAATATTTTCAGTAGTGACACTATCTTGTAAATGGGCTAAGTTTCCATGCATTTTAATTATGTTTTCTTGAGGGATATTATCAACCATTGTTTGGATACATGGCATAGCACTTGTAGGTAGGTTAGGAATATCAAAAGATGTATCAAATGTACGGTCCATACCTAGTGAACTATTACCAACACTAGGAGTTAGAGAGCTAGATAACCCAAGATCCACAATGAGTGTTTTATCATGGGATGCCATGAGTCTCGCACTTCGTCTAACCATAATATTGATAGTAGGACACCAATTAGTACAAATCATGCAAGGGACAAACTAGAGAAAGTGTGATGAATAGAATATTATATGCTTACAATTACACTTGAAATGAAATAAATTGAGATACCAACAATTCTATAAATTGTAACATAATATGAAAGCAGCAAATAGAAGCACATAAAAGTAATTTCAAGTCCTAAAAATTGGAAAGTCAAAGTCAACAAGGACTAAGATGCCAGTAAGGGAATCTTGGTCCTACTGGAGGAATTCTAGTGTTCCAGGAACTAGAACAGGAAGCAAACAACATCGACAGGGCTCTAAGCCAAAAACCTAGAGAAGGACTAAGATGCTAGTATGGGAATTTTTGTCCTAGTAAAGGTTTTTTTTTCAAAAAAAATAGAAATATCTAGATTTCTTACAATGTTCCCAAGCTACCTATTTAGGGACCTAATATTTAGAAACAAGAAAATGGGAAAATGAATGCAAGAAAAATAAACTAATGACAAGCAATTGGATGCGAAGTTGAATGCATTTTTTTCAATTTTGAATGCAATAATAATGTTTCTAAATGCAATTCGAATGATTAACAATGCACTTTTTAGGTTTTCAATAAAATGATGCAAGAAGGAAAAAAGCCATCCTATATGGACTTTCACTAATGCAAATGTAAGAAACCATAGATGATCTTTGACTAATGCAAGATGCAATGGAAGAATGAATGCAACCTAGATCTAGGAATTTAATGAAATCTAAATCAAAAAAATGAATGAATGCTTTAAAATGTTAGGTTCACCAAAATGAACGATATGAAAATGGTGATATTTTTGCACCACTTTTCTCCTATTGTCACTCAAATATTTCCTAATATCCCAAATTGGATTGACTGTCAACCCAAGGGGTGAATCAATTTTCAACAAGAAAGACCTAGGAGGGGGTTCTTTAAGATTTGAGGGTTTCACCACCAAACAAAAGCTTGGAAAAGACACTTTAACATTCAACTCACAAAACCTAGTAATCCAAGTTGAATAATGAATACAAATGATGAAATTAAGCAAAAACAAGTTAGGATATGTGTACCTGGGAAGTCTATACATGTGATGAGGATTCTAGAAATGCAAAATTGTTGTCAAAAAATGCTAGGAAAGACTAAGACACCCTTACTATTGTCTTAGTCTCACTATTGTTTATTGAGGGAAATGCAGAATCTTAGGGTGTTGGAACATAATCTAAAAGAATCTCTATAAAATATCAGTTGGAGGACTAAGATGCCCTAGGTGGCGACTTAGTCTTGATCTAAATTTTTGAAATCTTTGAATTTGATCATGAGGCTAAATTTCTGCTCTTTCTTTTTCTTTGATCTCAGGTTTTGAAACTTCTATATTGGCATGTAGGTGAGTTTCCATGAAGATGACAACTTTGCAATGCAACTTCGCAACTTTACAACTTTACACTTCAAATGATCTCCAAGTCTTCAACCTAAATTTGAAAATACAAACTTTCAAGAGAGGAAAAACTTTTTGAGTGTTAGTAAATGGGGGTTTTCCTTGGTCAAACCCCTTGTTAGTAATTAGACCCTAAAATGAAATAGAATAATGATGGGAAATGATGAATGATCAAAGTGCTATGTTGCAACTCACTAAACCCTTGTTATGAAATTTGCAAACTTGTGTGAAGTGGCTAGCTTGGATGTAGATCTTGAAATGCTTGAATGATTAACAGATGTTGAATTGAAAGTCTTCCTTAAATCAAAACTCTACATCACAAATGTTACCTCAAAAACACACATGATGCAAGAATATCCTTGATATGATCCTTGAATCTTGATGATGGCTCCAAATACTTGAATGCTTGGATGCGTGTTAGATTTCTAGGTGAAAATATGATAGAAGGAACCTTGTATTTATACTTATCTATGCTTAAGATCCTGGAATTTCACCACAACAAGATGACATATGAATTCATTAACTAAAGGGGGCTAAATCTCGCCAAGATTTGAAATTAAATCTTGAAAATACCTTAAGGGGGACTAAGATTCTCCAAGTGGCATCTTAGTCCCGAGGCATGAAACTCATGGCACAAAGTCCAAAAAGGGGCCCATTTAAGGTGCACTTGAAATCAGGGTCCCAAGACCTTTGGAGGACAAAGAAACCTTAGGTTGTGTCTTAGTCCTAACCCAAAAATCAGGGACACATAGCCAAACTCATTAAATTATCATTTCACATTTGATGTTTGTCATGATTAGCCATAAGAAAATATAATTCATTAGGCTTGTGGATGCAAAATAGGACCAGTTAAGACATAAATATGGATAAATAAAGCAAGGTGGGCCCAAACAAGTGTGAAAATGCAAGGGTATGAATTTTCCTACATTAGAATTACAATCTTGAGAGAGATACTAATCAATCTCTAACATGTTGCATGATGTAAAAGGAAGATTCATTAATGAATAAGTTTCTCACATGCTCTAGGATCAAATGCAATTCATCCCATATGTTAATATTTTTGACAAAAGGCCATTAAATTAGCCATCTGATCTACTGAGGATTTCTCTTCTTGGTAAATGTGTATGAGATTGCATTGTCTTATGCTCATCATATTTAAGCGAGCAACTTCTATGAGGTCATTGAGAGACCAACTTGATGAGGCTTCTCCATTAAACATCATGATGGTATTCTTGTAGTCCCCTTTAATGAACAAATTAATTATGCCTTTTTGATTAGGCAATTGAATTCCTTGAAAGGTGGCAACCACCTCTACAAAACTAGAAGACTAGGTGCCCAAAGTAACTACATAAGAATCATCATTCCTCTATGATCCCTTACGATGCCACCCCCTCTCCCATGACTTGAGTTCCCTTTTGCAGAGCCATCAAAGCTAAGTTTAGAATATATTAATGTTACCATTAGAATCAAAAAATAATGATCTATATTAAAATATTGATTCTAATATCAAGTCTTGTTGAGTCTAAGAATCATTTGAATGCTAAAATAACAAACTAAATTATTATCCACTAAAGATGGAGTCTTACTTAATGTAAGATCCTCACAACATAAGAAAATGAGACCTTCATGAAATAAATATCCCTCATTCCTTAACACACATCTAACAATTTTACTCACATATTAAATAACTAAACAATTATATAACTCCAAAAGAAAAAAATATATCTTATAATTTCTTCAATCTACTTGAAGACATGACCAGGCCACTTACAATATATTGAAAAAGTTATTAAACTTTTATCTATTAGATGAGCGAAAACATCTTCAATACACACCTATAAAGTGGAGCAACGAACATTGCTTCTTTCGGTCATCCAAATTCAACATGGATTTTTTTATATTATTTAGTGCACGAGCATCTTTTATATCTGGGTGATGGGTGTCTACAAACCAATGGACGTAATAAGGATAAGAAAGCAAACAGATAAAAACTAAAATAAAACAGAATTGTATTTATATATTCCGGTGCCCGACCATTTGGTAAGTACACTAACAATGAAAATGGAAATTGGTCCGCCATACGTTTAAAATATAATTCCCATTACTATGGAGAGGAGAATATAAAAGGCCGAGGGCTTACGCTCAGCGTTTAATAAGCAGCAGGTGCGCTATTGATTGGTTTCTGATTTTGTTGGCTTTTATAAAGGGTCAACATGAAGAATTGGTAAATTAACTGTCATGAACCTCACATTATATTATAATATAAGAGATAGTTGGATTTAGAAATGGGTGAAATGACTACTCGAAACAAATAGCTATAATTTGTATATAATATGGGAGAAGCGAAAAAAAAAGCTAAGAACCATGTGCTGACAAGATACTAGTAACACAAAAAAAGTTATTATGTCATTGGCCTCACTAAGAAAAAATGTCGTTTTTGACAAAGTTTAAAAGAATTCATTTACGCTTATTTAAATTAACAAGTTGCAATAGTGATCACCAAAATGTGTACCTTATGTGTATAGTGTTCACCAAACTTAGACCAGGTTCCAAACAATAAAGTTTTCTTGTCTAGAGTTTAAGATTAACTATAAAAGTTTTAGGAGAGAAGGGCTAGTAGTTGTGCGGGTTAATTTTGTGAGCATATAAGGATTTGAGGATTTTGGTTTTTTTTTTATGAAATGTGGATTGGCCTCTTATATATCTATAACTAATGTTTGGAGGTGTGACTCATCATGCAACTTGTCACATTAGCACATCTATTGATAAGTGTACAAATTTTGACTTTTTAAAGACTCAACCTAAACTTAATCATGTACCCTAGTAGTTGAACAAAAAATATCATTTGTTTCTTGTAGAATATCATATTTCTATTTAAAATAAAACTTGCATACAACCTAAATGGAGTAAATACCTATTGTAATTATAAATCTTTGTTATATCTAGCTTTTATATTCAACACAAATGGACCAATAGTTGACATGAAAAGCCTATTTGTTGTTATAAAAACAACACATAATTATTTAGAATATAACTTATATCAAACAAAAATGGACCAATAACTAAAACTTTTTGAAAGTCCTTAAGGAGAAAATACATGGCACATATTGTGGACAAACTATTAATATGAAATGCTCCAATGCTTGTACATTGCTACCCCAATAGTTGTACACATAGAACAATATTTTTTCACTATGATAACAATACTTGTTTAAATGAGTGTCTTATTTGATTAAATAAGCATTTAATTTTAATAAATGACACACTTATAGTGGATAGTTATGATATTTCACTTGTTCATTTTATAGTCTTTTTTACTTGAGGATTATAAGTTCTAAAGTGAACAACTATGATCCCATAATGTCACATATTTGATAATATTTTGATTAATATGTTAAATTAATATATATAAGATTTAATATTAATTCATTCTAGTCTAATCACATTTGACTGCACGACTATTAGACCCTCCACAACTATGAATCCTCTCAGGTCTATTATAAACTATAAAACAGTCACAAGTGGACAGAAACTGTTGGTTTCATAGTGGTGGTAACGAACAGATGAAATGACAACTCAAAGCACGAGTCAAGAAAAAAAGTTACGCCCAATGGTTGTGCAGAGTATACAAATTCTGAAATATTTTTTTAACTGAGAATATCTTCATAAACTACTATAAATAAGACAAACCTACGGATCAATTATAAGCAGCAAAATTTGGCTTTCTAGTTCTTGATTCCGTAGTTTATGCTTTCAAAGGCTAGTTGAGATTTGATTGCAGGATGAAGATCTTTTTCACTCATACTACTTCTTTTGTAACCCTTCTACTGCTACTGTCTTCATTAGATTATTCCATCCCTTTAAGTGAAGCTCGTGAGCTTAAAGGGGAGGGAAGTCATCTTTCTGCAATTTCTAGTCTTAAAGCCAAAGCAGAAGCTGAAAAAATCAAAGAGAAAGTGAGTAGTGTAAAACCAGGAGGCTTTTCAGTAATTTTTGTTGATGAAAATGGACAGTCCTATTCTCATATTGATAATGGTGAGAGTTATGTAAGCATTTTAAGGAAAACATTGGAGGATGTTAATGTGAATGATCATAGTCCAGGTATTGGGCATGATAATCCTCCTGCAACTCGTTAGTGCCAAATCAGGCACTACTTTTAATATGTTTCTTTTGAACTACATATAATGCATATTTTTATCCCTAGTGTTGATTCCTATCAACAGGTAGGTTCTGTACATCATGTATTTAGGTAGAGATATAGCATCCATAGCATCATGATGTAACCCTAAAAACGGCTCCTTCCTTCTGGCTGTTTTAGCCAAGGGGAAACTGTTGTCTAATGTATTTTAAATTGGTTGCATGAACATTTGTTATCTTTGCTTGCGGCGCTTCCCTATTGAATGTTTTAACATTTAGTTTCTGGAAAAATTTCACGCATATCTGCTAAATCTTTAACTGACAATGAATAAATTACACTTTATTTTTTATTTAGAACTCTATGTAACGAACAACGTGGATCTGCAGTTTACGCTTTCCTATGATTTTTTTATAACATGTCGAAGGAATGAAACAGATTTCTTTATCTATAATTTGTCACTCGGCACTTAAACATTCCACAATTTGTCTGTAACTGAGGCAATAAATAGAATACTTTTTAGTGTTTACCGTCTGTTTCAATCCTGTGCATGTCAGCATCCTAAGGGAACAGAAATAGGTTAATTAATTTTGCGTGTATTAGCAGAAAGTCTTGTAAATATTATTGAAGTCCTGTGAGGCCCAATATAGAAAAGCATGCGCAATAATGGCGGCTCGCACTATCATTCCGTAGTTGTTCTGTACGATTCTTCGCTGTCATTTGACTAAAATATGTCTTTATGCTTTCCAAACGACTGATTTCGGGCCAGTATAATAATTTTGAAAGATAAGGAACTGTCGGGCATTATAGTTTGAGCATTTCCAGGGCGAATGTGGTTACATTTAGATTCAAAGAGAGATAATCTTATTTATCTGTAAGGGAGCTTTTTTTAAAGCATAACTTACATCTAATGCAAAAAAACATTAATTGAAGTTATTGTATTTTTGTAACTATTAAAATAACGTGATTTTAGTTTTATTTGCAGGGAATTGATTATATATTTGATTTAATTTCAAGTTAGTCCGCACGGGTAGTAGAGTTGGTTTGGGCAATGGGTTTGCTCTCCATTGGTCTTGGGTTTAACTCCGCTCGGGGGTTGTAGAGGTGGGACTTCTTGGGGAGTGGGGGTGCGGGGGAGGGGCAGCTCCCACTGCCCTAGGTACCCAAGATATGGGCTGTTAGGCTTGGTCACGAAGTTGTTGTTCTTATCATCAAGGTTCAAATCCCACTATGGTGTTATTAGTAAGTGTTTACATTGGGGATAAGGTCCCCTATGTATGACGTCACCAGTTCATGGCTCCAAAACCATTTACCACTTAAAAGAATGATATATTTTCAAGTGTTTAAAAGTTTACAAATAATTTGTCAAGTTTAGAATTGAGAAAATAATTTTTTAATTTTAATTGTATTTTAAATAAATGTCATATTAAAAATATTTTATATAATTTTTGTCAATATTGATTTTTTAAATTGATTTGTGTTTCTTATATTCTATTTTCTACTAGAAGATTACTATAAATTTTATTAATGACAAATTGCTCAATAATAAATAAAATTTCATTTCTCTTATATGAATTATTACTCTCTCTAATGAATATACTTCTATGAATTATTTTATAGGTTATATAAATTATTATCTACATATTAAAAATTAGACTATTGAGCAAGAAGAGGCCAATTAGTAGCTAGAAATCTCCTCTACTCTTTTGCCTTTACACAAGTTGAGAAGGCATTCATAGAATTTTTAATAAAACAATTGAAGAGAAATAAAAGTAATACACTTAGTTCTTTAACAAACTATACCCAATGTATACTAATAGCCTTATTATTTGTCTCTACAAATTCAATAATACTTTTTTAGTACAAGATTTACAAGACATAAGTAAATAAAAAGAGATTATATATGTAACAAAATAAATAAACCAAGTTTAAATCCACTTATATCAATTGTTAGAGTCAATAATTTATATATTCACTATACTTAAGTGTACTTAGGTTGATGAGGCTAGACAACATCTTGTTTAACTAAATGTGCAACCTTTGTACTCATAGGTGGATTGCCTTTTTCTTGTTTATATATGCATGGCTTTGTACTCATTATAATCTGGGTCAACTAAATGCAATAGCCTGTATTGTTCACCCGTGCTTGTTTCTTATCTCCATGATCTTCTAATTCTTAAATGGTCTCAGAGCAAGAGGAAATATTTTTAATCTATAGCTCTAATAATTCAATTGTACTTTTTTTTCATTGTTTTGTGCAAGCACTTATTATTTGTAGGAAAGTAAATGTGTGATTTCCACATCATTTGTGGCAACCACGTTCTAGTCTTTGGCTGCGACCTATAGATATTGGATGCCCCAAATTTTTTCACAAGTGATTTGGGGTGGCCATATCCTACCAACAACATGAGGTGAAAGGAAGGCCATGCAGATTTTTTCTCTTGCAAGCCCCCCACATTATGCAAGGTTGTTAAGGAATAATATTGTCTAGAAAAGTTACAAGATGTTTCTAGAAAAACTAGTATCTTCTAGAAGGGCTAGAATATTCTAGAAGGTAGAAGCTACTAGAAGCTATTCAAAGGAAAAAAAGATTCTAGTTTTAGAGATATATAGAACATTAGAAGTTTCTAGATCTTAGAGGCTTCAAGTATAAATATGAGGCTATCCATTACAAATAGCACTACCATTGAGGTAAGTTGTTGGATTGTATGTAAGAAAAGCTAGATCAATATAATTTCTTTCAGCCATTTCACAATTATTTTATGCTTTGTTTTGTCCTATTTGTTACTATTATTTTATTATTTGGGCCTATTCTTACATGGTATTAGAGCTAGAAATCTTCTAACAAGGTTAAGATATTGCTAGATTGATATTTGACTAGCAAGATAATCTTTGAGGTGGTTTAATGAGGGCTAGTTTTTTCTAACACGGGCTCTACAAATGAAAGTTTTCCAATCTTTGATGGAAGTGGATTTGCAAATTGGAAGATTGCAGTTAAGAATGGTTTGGGAGAAAAATATCTATAGCATATAGTAAATAAAGATATTGGAGAACCTCAACAAAAGAAAGAAAAGGAGCTATAGAAATTCAAGTTGGAGCAAGCTAGAAGAATTATTTGTAAGGCCTTGAGTCCCAATATTAATAGAAGGTTTGTTGATGTTTATAACCCAATAGAACTATGAGAGAGTCTAGAAAAGGATTATAAAGGTGCAGATATTGCTAGTGTGTTCAGCATAGAAGAAAAACTAGTGAACATAGGCCAAGCTGATTTTGAAAAAATTGCAGAGTATTTTAATGAGGTTACATATTTAAATGCCTAGTTTAAGAAAATAGGTGTTGAATATGAAAAAAAAGATTTTTACTTGATTGTAATGGTTGAAAGTAAGCTTCCCCAACATTACAAGGTATTTAAAGAATCAAGAAAAAGGGTTATTTAGTTAAATCCTAATACCCCCCAACAAACTTTTGATCAATATTGAAAGTCAATTTTAGATGAAGAGGCTTGCCTTATTAAATAATGTTATATTAAGATGAATCATGCTTATGTAACTAAGGGTAAATAATTCTCTAGATATGATGATGAAAAGAATAATTGGAAAGGATACAATAAATTTCAAAATAGTGATGGTTCTAGACAATTTTCTAGAAATGAATGTGTAGAAAAGTAGTTGGAAAGAAAACCCATTATTTGTAGGTGTTGTGGAGGTGAGAATCATATGGAAAAATTTTGTTTAAAGAAGAGAAACAATGAAAGGCAAAAATACAAGCCTAAGAATGTATGATTTAAGGAAGGAAAGATAGATAAACAAAGTTTTGTATCCATCTTTAGGAAAGTAAAATTAAGTGTAGAGGTAACTTTTGAAGTTGACATCCAATCCAAGCTGGGGGTTTGGAAGCAAGCTATTGAATTTGAGACCACACCCTTTGTTTGCTTTAAATGCCAAAAGTTGGGCATTGGGCGAAAAAGTGTTCGTTTAATAATAAAAGTGAAAAGGAGAAAGCTACTAACCCTAAGACTGTTTGGAAAAAAAATCAGAGGTGGAGAAGCAATTTTTTGTCCCGGGTGCAAAGGAGAATATTGTAAGACACACTTCTGCTCAAGATATGAAGGAGAACCATAGATGTTCACAAAAGGATGCTTGCCCTGGTTTAGATTGCACTTGCTCTTCAGATCCTAAGGATCCTAAATACTTGATGTCACCATAGGTGGATAAAAAGGAAGAAACTTATTCTGTGGAGGGAGCCCAAGATACTTAGAAGAAGGCTGAAATAAGAGGTGAAGAAACGGGTTTTGTTTCGCCGTCACCTTTGGTGATGGTTGGTAGTATGAATGTACCTGGGCTAGAGGAAATACCCATTAAGGGATTGTCCCTAGAGATAGGAATACCTATCCCTTCTCATTGTCCTGTTGATAACCATTGCTCAAAAGGGGTACAGGAACTGGGGAAGGCAACCTTGGAAGTTGTGAGGGATACTTATGAGACCCAGAGCGTGAAAATGAAAACTCCTAATGCCAATAATTCAGAAGCCAAGAATGGCTTAATGGATACCCTTCCTTGGGATCAGAGGCTGTTTCCTGAGAAGGACAGGGAATCAGGAAGAGAGTTGGAAAGCAAAGATGAGACTGAATGGGAGGAGGTCATGTCACATTCAAGGGAAAAGAAGGAAAAAAAAAGCGGACGAAAATCTCAAGTGGAATGATCACCAGAACTAGGGCCAAGGTGGACTATGGGAATACTAAGCATGGCCAAGGAAGGAAATCAGAAAAATGGCAAAGGGAACAAGGCAGCCTTCAGGATATAGCGGATGGGATCCAAATGACCATCCCGGAGATACTTCAATCCCCAGGTAAGAAATGAAAATCATGTCATAGAATATAAGAGGGCTGAATAGCCATCATAAAAAGGATGTTTTGCAAAATTTTGTTAGGGACCACAAACCTAATATTCTTCTTGTTCAAGAAACAAAAATGCCTAAAGATAAAGTAGAATGTTTTAAAAAAATTCAGAACTGTGGGGCTCACGAAAATGTTGTGCCCTCAGCACACACGCCCCGTTCGGAATAGGGACCCTCTTTTCCTTCGCCTTGTCGCGTCTTCTGGGGCCACCTCGTTTTGCGTGCCCCTCTTTTTTTGGGCGTTTTGCATGGTCGATATTATCCCAAAGTTTCATCATAAAATTGACTACGTTCTCCCTTTGGGTTTTTGCTGCCCTCCGGGGCCTTGTGGATTCCTTGGGCCTTTTTGGCTTTGGGGCGGCCCTGGGCCCCTCCGGGCCCGGGCCTCTGGGATTCCCTTATCGGGCTTCCCCCTTTCGTTCACCTCCCCGGCGGTGTTCCCCGGGCGTCTTTCCGCCCTCCGGGGCCCGCCTTGTCAATTGTCGTTCGTGGTTCTTTGAGGGTTTCCCAGGTGGCCCATGCTCCTTCGGGCCCCGGGCTCCAGAAGTCCGTGACCGGACTTCCATCCCGGGATCGCCGTCTGCGACAGCGACCCTGCGGCGGCCGCCTGCTATTCGGGCCCCCGGGTGTTCCTCGCCACTGCCGTTCAGATGAAGAGCAAAATCTTACGGCGGCGAACTCTCCACCGCACACCGCCCTCCGTGACCCGAGCGTTCTATCACCGCCGTCGTCAAAGTCACCAAAAATTCATGCGGCGGCCGTCGTTGCGCGGCTTCCCGCCTGCCGGATCCCGAAGCCCTCGCCGCCGCCGCCGACTCAAATTTGAATCTCACCAACTTTTCACGTGGACGTACGTGTAATAAATGCAAGCATTAATGACCGATAGGGTATATAAACGGTGGTCCCCAATGTCATTTTAACATTGCAAATTTGAGCGAATTGATAGAGCTGACGTCTAGAGCCCACTACAATCTGCATCATCACGATCATCGGCGTCAACGTCGCTCCGTCAACCCTGCCGGTGAATCCCATCGACTTCCCACTCAGTGAATTGGAGGTAGGCCATTCTCGTTCTCCCTCCCGCTATTTTTGATCTTTTTGTGGGTTTCGTTAAAATGAACAATGAGCTAAATAGCATAAAATTGAACATCACCCCGTCGCGATCCAAACCCATGTCCTCAAAATTTGCTAAACTCAACGCAATGATTCCCCCTCTCGGCCCAGAACTCGCCCATTGCGTGGCTATTCTTCACGCAGGGCGACCGGCCCCCTCGGGCCCGGTCCCCTCCTTCACCGCTCGATTCTGCGTATGAATGCATGCTGGCGGCCGCCTCCCTCACCGGGCCCGAGTCATCGAGATTCCATCCCCGGAGTGCCTTTCGCACTCTGCTGCATTAAACTGACCTCGGCGGCGAACCTCTGTCGGCTCCCCGCCCTCTGGGTCCCGGTCCAGCCTTCGCCGTCCGCCTGCACCACTTTTGTCTTTCAGCGTCCTCCTCGCTACCCCGCGACCCTTCGGGCCCGGCCATCCGGAGTTCCGTTCCCGGAACTCCGTGACGGTTCTGCCGTCGCTCACGGCGGAACCCTGCCAGCTACCCGACCTACAGGCTCCAGGGGTCTTTTTGCCGCCACCGTCGCCCGAGCTTACTGAAACCCTTCGCAGCGGCCGTCATCCCGCGGCGCCTCGCCTCCCAGACTCCGGATGCCTTTTCGCCGTCACTATCCACCCTTCGCGGCGGCCGGAGTCTCCCATCTCTCCGGTCACCAGGTCCCGGTCTGTCTTTCGCTGCTGCCGTTGAAAACATCGCAAAAATGCATGTGGCAGTCTCCACCTCGCGTCTTTCCGCCTCCCGGGTCCTGGGATGCCTTTCGCAGCCGTCGCCCGTCAGTTGTCATAACTTCCTGGCGGCCGTCCCGGTTTGTCCTCCTGCCGGCCGGAGCCTGAACTTCACCTCGCTGTCGCCGCTGGGCCACATTGCAAAGTCCATCGGTGGCGAACCGTCGTCGGCTCCCTGCCCACTGGGCTCCGGTTTTCTCCTCGCCGCTGCCGTTCAAAACGATCAAAGATTACGCGGCGGCCGTCAGCTGGCGTCCTCCCGGCCTCCGGGGCCCGGTGCTCCAAGTGTCGTCTTGTCTAAAGTTGTTAAACCAAACCTAGAATCGGTCGTCTTTTTTTGCTTCCCAGGTTCCGGCCTCCGGGTTTCTACCGCCGAACTTTCATCTGATGTCTGCCACCACTGGCTTCCTTCGTCTGACTGCCTTCCGACCTGAAACCTCCGGAGCTCGTCAAATTGATCCAAATCGATTCAAATTGAAAATCTAATGTTGACCCACGTCCTAAATCATGCCATTCTCCATCATGGGTCTTTTGGAACATCAAAATCTGACCAACGGGGGTCTCCGGGAACTTTCGGTCTTGTTTTCCCTTCTTGGCAGCATTCCTGCTGGGGAAGTTCGGCCCTTCGGGCTCGAATTGCTCAATTGCCCTAAAATGAAATCGATATCGTCTGAGGATTAAATTTATGATGCATTTGAATGGTTAGTTATATGATATGCTCATAATATGGACTAACATGGACGTTATTGGTGTTTTCTTGTGCTGACTCCGCCCTTTGCCTGCAGGATATATGGAATCGGCCGCAGGAACTTCAGGGGCCTCTACCGAAAAGGATAAGGGTAAGAAGTCTGGGAGGGCCGCTCGCGGGAAAGACGACAAAGACCAAATGAAGTTCCAATTTCAAGGTGAACTGCTCTAGTCAAAGGTCTTGACGGACTGGAAAGAGATCTCAGACACCAATATAGGCCAGGTGGACATAGATGAGTTCACCCAGAGGGTCAAGGTGGACCCTAAAACAAAGAATGCCCGGTTAATACGCCAAAGCGGGATTGCCAAAGCTGTCGGCTTCCCTCCGTTTCTGATAGCACCTGAATTGGTGATGGCTTGCCGGGAAGCCTACCAAACGGACACCCGAACAATCATGGAGAAAGAAGGGAATATCCTTGCTGACATGTCTCCAGAGGGAATCACAAAAACATTCCACATTCCTACATTCCCACATATGCAAGTCCCCACTTTGGAGCAGTGTCAGGCAGCGTGGGATGCCAATCCATTTGGCTGCAAAAAGTCAATTAACATTTACTGGTTAAAGGAGAGATGGGGCAGTGCTGCAAAGGTTCCCCAGGAGCTGTTCCGCAGCGACTTCCACGAGGACTATCACGACTTGGTGACCATGCTAAGCAGGGTCATGGGCCTCCCAGCAGCCGCCTACTTCATGGAGTGGATGGCTTACTATATTGAGCAAATCATACGAGGAAATGAGGATGTGAAAACCAAGATCTCGTTCGACTGAGGGAGCATCATCAGCAACTGCTTCCACGAGCAGTTCGTAAATGTTAAGAAAAGCAACAAGTTCTACATGACCTTGTACCTGGTGTACTCCTTGGCAGGTTAGAAACAATATAGTGGACTCTTCATGGTGCTGGGTGGGGATCACAAACGAGGGCTTAAGCCTTTTGACCGGTACCCTCAGCTACAATACCGCTACTTCAAAAAGGAGTACCGCCGGGTCAATGATGCCTTCATAGGCCACATTATCAGATTGATAGCCAGGGACTTCGAGAGAAGGGTATCTCACAGCACCAGGACACTCTTGAAGGAGTATGCCTTCTTATACATTCAATTCCCCAAGTTCACTTACATCCGTGCCCAGGGATTCACAGAACGACTGAACAAGTTGCCAAGATACCCGAACGATAGGATTATTCTCCTAGAGCTTTCCCGGCAGCTCCAACATATTCAAACTATCTTTGGCAATAAGCATGTGGCAGGGATCCCTTATCCCATAATCCTTGGCCAGGGCCAGTATCAACTGCAAACATCTCAATGCGCCGGCAACTCAGAAAAAGGAACTCAAGGAATACAACTTTGAATGGTACACAACTCGCCCATAGATGGACCCCCATGGCCACGTCAGGAAAGCGCTAGGGCCGACATACGGCCACCATTACCATGTTGAAGATTTTTGGGCAGATTGTAAAGATGATAAGGAGGTCCGCAAGAGACACTACATGCGAATGACAATATAGTTTTTGAGGAGGGTGTAGCTGTTTCTAGTGCCAGACCAACTCGAAGAGGATGAGTCCACCCTGGTGCACCCTAGGTACCCTACGGTTGCCGACCTGGCAATCCCTTCCATCGACTAGGACGAGCAAGAGGTCGAGGACCTGGATATTATCATGAAGCCAATTATAGCACACACTAAGGAGTGGGTTGATAGGAAAGTGGCACAACTGAAGCAACAGGGGGTCACTTTAACATACGAATCACTCAAAAGCGAGCCGAGCACCACGGAGGATGTTGTCGCCTTGCCATCAGCTGGTGAGACCTCTAAGTCTTTCCCCATCACCAGGTCCCAGAAAAGAAAAGAAGCAGAAACAGCACAGTCCGGGGACCCCAAAGAACAAGCAACAAAGGATACGGGAGGCTCATCTCCCAAGAAGCTTAAAAGGACAGTAATCACAACAGAGGCACAGCCTCCATTGCTCCTTCCTCCCCCGACTGGTGTGCTACCCACCTCTCAGGCCGCAGTCGCCTCATCTCCACAAGCAGTGGACATTTCTATCCACCTTGCCCCTTCGCCCCCGGCCGGGTCGATAATCAACATCGATTCCTCCTCTAGCATGACTACTTCCCCTTTCTCCGCTGCTGCCATGTCACCTATCACCTCCCTGCCTCTGGCAACAATGCCATTGCATGTTCCCCTTTCTAGCGTGCCCGAGGCTATTACACGGCACCTACAGAGTCTTCCTCCTGAGCTCTCGTAGCTTTTAATGGACCCTGCTCTCCAAGCTGCCCTCGCCCAAGCCCTTGCAACAGCTCAGCCTTCGCAACCGCCAACAGGTCCGCCGACCATGGAGGCCACAATGCAGATTTCCAAGGAGATGGAGGAGCTGGAACAGGAGGCTTCAATGCCTATTGGGGAGGAGGCTGATGATTATTATGAGCAACCTGAATATGAGCATAGAACCATCGACAAGGTTGCCTACGAGGAAGAAGAGATAGGCTCTTCTGAGGGCGGGGATGGAGAGGATGGCTCGGCCGCTAGGGAAATTATTCGAGTTTTTGATGATGACGTTGAAGAAGAGTTGGCTCAGCAGCAAAAGGATGTTGGAGAAGAGGTAGAACAGTCACCACGTGGTGAAGAGGGATAGCCGCAAGAAGAACAGCCTAAAAGGGATATCACTGAGGCTGAGACCCACATTGTGAAAAGTCCAGAACCCAAGGCCTCCGAAGAAAAGAAAGAAGAAGAGGCAACAAAAGAATATGATCCCACTCAGATATTATCCACCAAGTTGCCCGTCAAAAGCCTCGTGTTTTATCAAGACTCTGACGAAGAGGAGGATGCTGCCAAGGAAAAGGAAGAGCTTGAAAAGAAAGAGGAAGCAGAGGTCTTGCCTCTGACTGAGACAGGTGAGGGCAGCCATGATACACCCAAGGACAAATCCACCATGCCCGACTGGCTAGAAAAGCAGCTTGAAAAGACTACTCCTGTCCTGAGTGATCCAAGGTCGAGATTGGAAGCCATCTTGGCTCGATCTCTAGCCACAACAAAGAAGGAGAAGAAGCCTAAGGTCCGTTCTAGGATAACCATGGACGCTTCTGGCTTCCAGGCTGCACAAGTAGCAACGCCAACTATTGGCCAGGCTGGAGTAAGCTACAATATATCCACGATCGACCTAGGGACAGCCACCAGGGAATAGAAGGTCAGACATCTGGAGGAGTCGGTGGCCACGGTGGTGCATCTGATTAAACATGACAAGATCACCAAGGATGAGCTAAAGGCACAGGTTGCTTCCTTAACCAATTATATTCAGCAGTGGTATTCAATAGATGACCTCCCCACTACTTCTATAGCTGCGCCAAAGCTACTCTCCAAGGAACAGATAGATAAACTGGAGATGAGGAAAAACTTGGAGAAGACCACGGAGGATTGGTTCCAACAGGTTGCAAGCATCAGAAACATAGGAATCGGCTTGGCTGTGCAGATGGCCAATAAGTTCCTAGACCTGGTTCAATCCTTGGAAGGCACGAGGAAACTCTACACCAACTTCCTGGCGATCTACAACTCTGCCTTCCCGAAGGTTGAAGCCATCCTTCAGATGCCAGAAAGCACGTGGGAAGAAAAGCTAGAACTAAAGAAGGACGATCACTGGTTGGTGGACATATGGCGCACAGACCTCATCAACCAAAAAGACAAGATGGAGCAGATCCAGAGCAGGGTGGATCCAGATATTGCATGGATTAAAGAAATCCAGGTAGAATGCGCTAAATACCTCAAGTTGATGAAGGGCCATGATATGCCCACAGTGCGATTGGATGCAGGAAAGGTCAGGTCATACTTTGAGGAAAAGATGAAGAATGGGACAGCCGCAGATATCACAACGAACTTCCTGAGTTTCGTTGCCCGTGCCTTCGACAGATCAGAGTTGTTCAGAGATTAGGGCTCAAAGTATGATGAGGACTGGAAGCGGCTGGAGGAGAACGCCAAAGAATGGAGCTATCAGGCGTTGAGATGCGAAGTCCTCGAGATCGACAAGCTCCAGGCCGTAATCCTCAAGTATATTGAACACGCAGCCTCCGAGGAGCAACAAGACAGGCCAGCCAAGGAAGAAGACTTCCCAAAAGAGTAGCTACAGCCAAAGAACAGCAATTAGCTACAGGACGAAAAGGCAAATAGTGTCATCTGCTAGATGACAAAATAGGGAAAAGACAAAAGATGTTTTTTAATTGTAAATCTATTTGGGGGTAGGTGAAACCCTATTTTGTAATGAATCGTGGCCACTCAATGGAAACGAATCTTGGCCATTCATTTGATTTTTAAAAAGCTATAAATAGAGCACTCCCCTCATTTGCAAAAGTGAGAGTTGAGTTGTTGTAAAGGCATGCTGCTGAAATTTATGAGAAATAGCATTAACTTGGTGCATTTCCTTATTTTCTCTCATGTCAATTGATTCACTTCTCCAATATTAGATGTCTAGCTTAGATCTCTTTGCTGTTTAGTTAGCTGTTCATGTTATTTAGATAATCTTAGGAATGCTGTTTGGTGTTCATAAAAATTTCTGCTTTGTTGATGATCCCTTAGTCCATACTTTTTGCTGTTTGCTGAAGTTAGATAGCTTTGCAAAGTTAGCCTGGACTTGATTAAACCTGCCTCAAACACTTATTTTTAGTTTATGCATGTATGTGGTGGATGAAGGATAAAAATCTGCAGCCCTTAGAAGATAGCACAATTTTCATGATACTGTGAAATCCCTGGTTAAGTGGGATATTGTTTGAAGGAATTGTCCATTGCAGGAACTCCATTATCACTGTTCGCAGCAAACTTTAGGTTTAGGAACTTTTCTTCCCTTTCGCCCTTTTTTAACTTTTTTTAGAAACTGAACAATACCAAGGTTCATTGCACCTTATAAAGCTAAATCTAACAACTAGATGGAGTTTGAGACTGCTGTTTGAACCTACAGCCAACACATAACTGCCTTCATACTAAAAACTCCTTTTTGAAGATCCAACTTCATGCTTCATGCCCATACTTTGTATTTCTATAAGACTGCCTTGTGATTCAAGCAAATCACATCAAACTACTGAGGTATCTTAGCATTGTCATGAACTGCCACCCAAAAGACCTTGGAATAGTGTTTTGCAACTCGATTATGGGAGATTATGTTTCAAGAGAGGTAGTGCACCTATACACTACCTGTGTTGAAAAGTGCATAAAAACACCATCAATAGAACTGGCGCTAGAAGGAGGGTAGCAATTGGAATACTAAGCTACGGGATAAAGTGAAGCTGGATCGGATCGAATCATTCTCCCCGGAAAGGTTCCAAAGGATTCTACGATCAGCACCAAACAAGGGGGAATTTGAAGAATTGCAACCTCCCACGAGGGAAAAACGAGCACAAGGAAGCAGCTTCGCCTCTTCCTCCTCCTCCATTCTGTTCACCTCCATTTCACCTCCACCTTCATTTGGCTGGCCTTCATCTTCCACCCAACCATTTCAAACAGCATTTGCACATCTTCCATCTGGCAGCCAGAGGTTCGCTCCTCTCCCGGCCCTTTCAACCCAAAGCACAGTCTAGGCAGCCATAGCTCAAGGGCAGCCCCATATCGTGGTTGTATTGCCAATACAGCCCCAAATCCCTGTTCTCCAACAGCAAGTGCCACCTCCACCTCCCCCCATGGCTTGGCTTGCGCATAACCCTTTGCTGATACACTTTGCTGTTTACAATGATATGCCCAAGAATCTGGAGGGTTTTTTTTTTAAATTCCATCCACGCGACATGCAAAGAACAGCCGAAGAGTATATCAAGATATTCGAAACGATGATTACCGAAATGCAGGTGGGTCACGAGGACGTGACGTATTGCCTCTTTCCGCATTCGTTGGGAGAAGAGGCCTTCTACTGGTACATCAATCTGCCGCAGGGATCGATCACCTCGTGGACCCTGATGAAGAATGCCTTCCTGCAGAAGTACAAGATTCTTGTTAACCCCGCTGACCTTTACCAGCAGTTCATGTCCATCAGAAGGGAGGTCAACGAACCTATTGGCTCCTTCAATGATCGCTTCCATCGGGCTCACATGAGGCTTCAGGATCCGTACCTTCATAATGATACGGCTGCTCTACCAGTCTACTACGCGGCCCTGGATAACCTCACGGCGGCGTTGGTAAAAAGGATGCGCCCACCGCCTGCTACCTTACTGACCGCCTATGCGGAAGCCGTCATTGCAAGTGCAGACTTGGGACAAAATATCTCTGGCCCGCTACCCTCTTTGGGGCCCATCGCCCACCCAATGCAAATTCAGGGGCTCAATCAGGCATTTTCTCACTAAACTCCTCTCATGAACCAGGTGCCTCAATTTCCTATAGTGTCGCATCTGGGGTAGCCATTGAATTATGCACCTCCCGCGACTTCGTATTTGAAGCCCTAGCAGTAGTACAGCTATTCCCAGATGGCTCCGCAGTAGCAAGCATATTCCCAACAGCCCCAGGCGCTGTTGTATTTGTCGGGACTGAACTTTCCTCCAGCATATCAAAATCAGCCGGTAGCCCCGCCCGCTTTTCTCCAAAATCCAGCCTCATCGCCTGGAGGTGCGGCTGAGAAAGACAAGCTAGAAGAACTAACAGAAATGATTAAGAAGATGTCCATAGAGATGACACATATGAAGAACCAGAATAATCAGTTGCAGGCCTCCCAACGTAATTTTTAGGCCAATCTCAACAGGGACAGTTGAGAGTCTCGAGACAATAGAGACAACAGAGATAATTGGGAAGCAGGCACCTCCTCGGGGCAGAATTACGAGAGGGGGCAGAACTCCAATCAAAATACAGAAAGAACACCTTCTAAGAGGAAAAACCGCACATGGAACACCAGGCCCAATAACGGTGGTGTCCCCACGCCATTTGATCAATTGGTGGGGCATGACAAAACATCCAGCGGTGTGTATCTAGCCGAGGCAGCTTTGTCTGGATGGTGCCGACTTCACAAAACCAGCAGGCATTCTGAGTTGGACTGCCTTGAGTTCTAGACAGTTGCTGAAATCTTCCAGGTGGAAGTACAAAATTTCGTCGATAATGTCAACTGTAGGGACATCGTCCCATCGGATCCCTACGATTCCTCATGTTTGGTGGTCAATCAGGCGCCGTTTCCGCGAGGAGACTGCAACGAGCCCGAGGCAGAGCCCACTCCTATTGAGGATGACAAAGCGCAAGAGGTAAGTAACGAATAAACTCTAGCTCAGCTTTTTGATTCAGTAGATAATGGCCCAGTGGATGAAGAAGAGCTATTTGTGGATGAGGTCCACATGTTCCATCAACGGTCAAGTCCCTATTTCCTTAGGAATAGACAAGCCGGTGGACCCTTCACAACTTCTACCCCACCAAACAATTTCGCCACCCCGTCTGATCTAAATGCTAGCAATAATCTAGGGCTCCCTCATATACCCGCCCAATATCTCAGCAAAAATCAATCTTAAAACCAACCGCAAGGTCAGCCTTAGAGCCAACCCCAAAATCCGCCTGAGAAAACCAAGAGTCAAACCCCTAGTTCTCCCATAGGCCAAGCTTTTAGCTCTGAAATTGAGCAAATGGGTGAATATGTGGCGGAAGAGTTCAGGAAGGTCAAAATTAGTTTTTCGGCCTTCAAATTGCTCAAGGTTCCTACCGTGAGGCACGCCTTTTTCAGGGTTCTGAATGGGACTCCTTCATCTAACACGACACAAGAGACCCCGGCCAAGAGGGTAACCTTTGAGGAGCCTAGGAAAGAACAAGAGATACAGGACAATACCGGAAGAAGGAACCATATGCCCATGAATCAGTCGGCTAGTAGATACCCTAAAAAGGAGCCAGAGAGGGCTGGTAGACAGCCTCCCAAGGACCAGCAATTTAAACAAACGAAGGATACAGGCAGTGATAGGAACAAAGGCCAAATAGCTCAAATGGACACCCTCGTGGGTATCCTCCAAGGGAGACCGAAAACTCCCCCGTTCCTGACTACTATTAGGGTCTTTGGCAAGAATTTGCACAACTTCCTGCTCGATTCAGGCGCGTCTGCCAATGTCATGCCCTTGGCCATATGCAAAGCTCTTGGCATTACCCCCACACCTTCAAAGAGAAAGGTCACCCAACTGGACAAAACAGAGATTAATATCGTGGGCGAAATAAATCGCATCCCCATGTAAATCACTGTAGACCCTCGGATACAGCAAGTTGTGGATATCCAGGTGGCAGATATTCCCGATGCTTATGAAATTATTCTGGGGAGAGAGTTCACCAAGGCGCTAAACGGATACACCACCACCAACTTGTCTCACATGTGGCTGCCGTGGAAGGGGCTGCCAAATCAGATTCGTATTGACCGTGAACCCTGAATGAAATATATGATCACAGAATACAATGATCTCAGTGAGGTGCTATTCGCCGAGACTGACTTAGGGAATTACCACCCTTTTGCTTACCAAAATGAGCTTGAGCTTCAGGAAGAATGGGCAGATGAGGTATTGCTGGTATTATGTAGTCCCTCAGCAGGTTCCGAGCAAATGCCCCCAGATGTAGGAATGTTGGCAGAAGCTGATGATGAGCCAGATAAAGATGACAACTGGGGATTGCTCGATGGCTTCCAAGATTTTATGGAAAAGTGTGCGAGATATCAGCTCAGCCTAGGAGCTAGGATGAATTTCCAAGACCTACTATTGCCGAACTGGTGTAGGGTACACAATGCTGCTCACTCTGAATTTGACTGATGCTTGTGTCAAGCAACAGTGGAGCATGTTAAGAAAGCCGCTGCTCCTCTGACGGGAACACCAAAGGAGGCACCACCAGGACCACCTGCTGATCGTTGCCTCGACTCGAAAAGCCTTCCTAAGATCACTAGGCCCGCTGTCTAGCCAAAAAAGAATGAAGGCTCAATCAAACCCGAAGATACATAATCCTCTGAGTGCTAGACGCTCTGGTTTGATGGATCAAAGTCAAGACAAGGAGCTGGAGCGGGGATCGAACTCATCAGTCCAACGGGTAAGACATTTCTCGCTACCCATCGATTGTAGTTTTATTGCACCAATAACGTAGCAGAATATGAGGCTTTGGTCCTAGGCCTTCTTATGGCCTTAAAGAAAAATGTGAAAGTACTGCAAGTCTTCGAGGATTCCGCACTTGTGGTTAAGCAAGTCAGGAAATTATACTCCTGCCATGATCGAAGGCTCACCAATTATAGACACAGGGTGTGGGATCTCCTAGAGGTCCTAGATGTGGTCAACATACAATTGATCCCTCGTGCTCAGAATCACATAGCTGATGCCTTGGCTCAAGCAGCCAACACGTTACAGCCCCTCTCTTTGTTAGGGCTCAAGAAGTTCACTGTTGAGCTGACATCTATGCCATCAGTCTCGGACAATGTTACCCACCTACAGGTCTTTAATGACGACAAGCATATCCTCCAGTTCATCACAAGCTCTGACGTCTTTGCTGCCTAAGTAATCGATGAAGTTGATCCACAGGAGGCTGAATTGGACATAGAAAGAGTTATCAATCTGAAAACCAACATGATCCCCAGAGGTATGGTTCAGCTAGAATGTGTATTCAACCTAGATCAGATTAGGGATCATGATTGGCAAACAAAAAAGGAGGCTATAAGCAGCCAGTGGAATGCTCACAACCTAGGAACGACCGAGGATACCAAGAATGTTTTTATTGGAAAGGTATGTACGCCCGAAGAGAAGAGGGGAATCACGGATGCTTTGCGCATATATCCTGATGTGGTGGCATGGAGTTACAAAGACTTGAAAACATACAACACCTCTGTCATTACGCATACCATCCCTTTGAAGACAGAAGTGAGGCCATTCCGTCAGCGGCAGCGCCCTATCAACGCCTTGCTAGAACCTATTGTTTACAAGGAGGTGCAGAAATTGCTTTCAGCAAGAATCATCTTTCTCGTTAGGCATTCCACGTGGGTGGCTAACTTGGTCCCAGTCAGGAAAAAGAATGGAGAGATCAGATTGTGCGTGGATTTCTGCAATGTCAACCGCGCCTCAGAAAAGGACAACTATCCGGTACCTTCACTAGATGAAGTGCTGCAAATCGTCAACGGCTCCCAGATGATGTCGTTCCTCGACGGATACTCCGGATATAATTAAGTAATGGTACAATATGAGGATCACCACAAGACTGCGTTCACCACTAAGTGGGGGACATTTGCATACAGAAGAATGCCATTTGGGCTCATCAACGCCGGTGCCACTTTCCAGGGCGCTATGGATATCGCTTTCAAGGACCTGATTGGCAAATGTATAATCATCTATATGGATGATTTGACTGTATTCTCCAAGAAACGAGGTGATCATGTCTCTGACCTATGCAAAGTATTTCAGAGATGTAGGGAATTCAGGATTTCTCTCAACCCCAAGAAGTGCATTTTTGGGGTGACCGAAGGCAGACTACTCGGACACGTCATCTCAGAGCAAGGGATCTCCATTGATCCTGAGTGCATTGAGTCGTTACTCAAGATTCAGCCCCCGGGCAGCAAGAAGGAATTAAAGTCTTTCTTCGGAAAGATTAATTTTGTCTGGAAATTCATCACCGGTTTCACAAAAATAGTCAAACCTCTCAATGCCATGCTCAAGCAGGACGCTAAAGTTGAATGGACACCAGAGGCCAAACAATCCTTTAAGGAGATCAAACGAGCCATTGCTGAGGCGCCTGTGTTGGTCAGTCCAGATTATTTGAAGCCGTTCTATATCTATTAATTTGCTTCAGAGCATTCTTGTGCTAGTATGTTGACCCAAAAGGATGACGAAGGAAATGAGCATCCGATCACCTTCATGAGTGCACCTCTCAAAGATGCTGAATTGCGTTACCACAACATAGAAAAGTAGGCGTACGCTCTTGTTAGGGGAGTAAAGAAATTTAGACACTATATTCTACGCAACAAGGTGTTCGTAATCGTCCCTGACCCAGCAGTCAAAATGCTTCTCATATAAAATGAGTTGGGCGAATGAAGGGCTAAGTGGGTCACCCTGCTCCAAGAATATGATATGGAGATCCAACCAATGAGATTGGTAAGAGGGCAGGCACTCACCCGTACGATGGCCGAAATAGCAACAGAGGCCAGACCTGAACTCACGGTACAACAATATCAGCTTGAAGATGTCTCCCTAGGAGAGTGGTACCAAGATGTCGTTTATTATCTGCTTAATCATAAGTGTCCGCCACATCTGCAAGGAGTCCAGAAGAGGGCCCTCCAATTGAAAAGCAACAGTTATATGTTACAAGGTTCCATTCTTTATAAGAAGAATCATGAGGGATTTTATTTAAGATGCCTCGATAAGGAGGAAGTAGAATGTGTCCTGAGGGAGTTTCACGATAAGTTTGGTATGGGCCATGGCTCGGGTTCTTCTATGGCACATCAGATATTAAGGGCAGGGTACTATTGGCCAACTATCTTCAAAGATGCCCATGGCCATGTTCGTTCATGCCATACGTGCCAGACCGCTGCCACCAGGGAGAGAAAGACTGCTGTCCCACTGCAGCCCATGCTAGAGGTAAGGCCTTTTGCACAATGGAGTCTCGACTTTATCAGTTAGGTAAGCCCTCCATCATCTGCGGGACACATGTACATTCTGACTGCCACTGATTATTGTACTAGATGGATGGAAGCAATAGTTTGTAAGCATTGTACAACTAAAGTAGTTACTAATTTCTTAGAAAGTTTCATTTTAAATCACTTTGGTTGTCTGTATGCTTTGGTATGTGATAATGGACCTGCCTTCGCCTCATTGAAATTTGCTAGCTGGGCGTTCGACTATGGGATTGCACTCAAATTCCCATCTAATTACTACCCTCAGGGCAATGGCCTTGCTGAGTCCACAAACAAGAATTTGATTACCGTAATCAAAAGGCTGCTAGATAAGAATCCCAGGGACTAGCATACCCAGCTCCGTTTTGCCCTTTGGGCTGATCGCACCCGCCATAAGGCTGCCCTTGGTGATACCCCGTTCCACCTTATTTATGGTCTTGAGCCAATATTCCCCATCCACCTGAAAATTTTGACTCTTTAGTTCATCAACGACTTTTATGAAGGGGGGGATCGTAGGGAAGCTCGTTTAGCTGAACTTTTACATTTAGAGGAAGTTCGAGACCGCGCATTAGAAAATTTTGCCAAACATTAGGGCGTAGTGAAGAGATGGTTTGACTGCCGAGCCAAAATCAAGGCCTTCAGGATTGCAGATTTGGTCCTATATTGGGACAAGGCCCATGAAAAGAAAGGGGGACACAATAAATTCGATAAGCTCTGGCTTGGCCCCTTTCAGATAGCTGAGATTTTGGGAGATAATGCCTTCCGCTTAAAGAACTTAACTGGTGAAAACGTCCCGTTGCCAGTCAACGGGCAGCATCTGAAGCATTACTTCCAAGCTTGAGCTCCTTCGAGCTCTTTGTTGTAAATACCTGTGCATAGGTTAGAGTAGTTGCTTTCTTGCTTGTTTGCATTTTGTTCGCGTCGCTTTTTGCTTTCTCCCTCCCTGCAGTTTTGTTTCGAAAGAGGTTTCCCACTCCTCTGTGGTGGCCGTGCTTGCCTAACAAGCGGTTCACTTTGCTGTCCGTTCTTTGTGTTCTCTGGCTAAACATTCACTCTAGACTATTGGTCTTTGCAAAGCTATCCGCGAATGATTTCCCTGTCTGAATTTGCTCAGAACTTGACCCTTCACTGGATCTTCTTACCCACATCTCGGATCTCGCACAAATTGCATAATAATAAATTTTGAAGGACCGTGATATGGTTGTCACGACACCCAAGTGAGTGAAAAATATTAAGTCTACTCCAGTGACCACTACAGTCTCAAACCCATTGTGGGCTTCACTGCTTCCCTGGTCAAGCTAAATGGTAAAAGAGAAATGAAGTATCAAAGCAAAAGAGAAAAAAAAAAAAATCTGAGAAAAAAAATAAATGATCGTATAGGTGTTCGGATAACTCTACCAGGGCTATGGACGCCCGACCGGTAGTAGAGCAATATCCATGAGATTGTAGCAACAACTCCGCCGAGGCTATGGACACCTGACTGGCAGCGGGGCAATGTCCAGGTTACTTTTGGTGTTAGGCAACTTACGTAGCTCACTTGGTTAAAGTAATAACCCTGGTTACTATCCCTAGGAAAGGAATGAACTCACTTCGCACTCACTTTCGAGATGTCATGTAAGCTGACCCAATTAAGGATCTCATTCTCCCGGATTCATCCTTTGAAGCCATTTCTGGTCTACGAAACCAGAGATTCTGGGTCTTGAATGAATATTTATCCCTAGAACGCTCCAGAGCATTCTCCAGCAGAGTCACCATTTGTTGTGCCCTCAGCACACACGCCCCATTCGGAATGGGGACCCTCTTTTCCTTCACCTTGTCGGGTCTTCTGGGGCTGCCTCGTTTTACGTGCCCCTCTTTTTTTGGGAATTTTGCATGGTCGATATTATCCCAAAGTTTCATCATAAAATTGACTACATTCTCCCTTTGGGTTTTTGCTGCCCTCTGGGGCCTCGTGGATTCCTTGGGCCTTTTTGGCTCTAGGGTAGCCCTGGGCCCCTCCGGGCCCGGGCCTCCGGCATTCCCTTATTGGGCTTCCCCCTTTCGTTCGCCACCCCGGCGGCGTTCCCCGGGCGTCTTTCCGCCCTCCGGGGCCCACCCTGTCATTTGCCGTTCGTGGTTCTTTAAGGGTTTCCCGGGCGGCCCCTGCTCCTTCGGGCCCCGGGCTCCGGAAGTCCGT
This sequence comes from Sequoia sempervirens, assembly GCA_007258455.2. Lineage (NCBI taxonomy): Eukaryota > Viridiplantae > Streptophyta > Pinopsida > Cupressales > Cupressaceae > Sequoia > Sequoia sempervirens. The sequence continues at coordinate 28,236 of VDFB02321757.1, forward strand.
GACCGGACTTCCGTCCTGGGATTGCCGTCCGCGATGACGACCCTGCGGCGGCCACCCGCTATTCGGGCCCCCGGGTGTTCCTAGCCGCTGCTATTTAGACGAAGAGCAAAATCTTACGGTGGTGAACTCTCCACCGCACCCCGCCCTCCGGGACCCGAGCGTTCTATCGCCGCCATCGTCAAAGTCACCAAAAATTCATCCGGCGCCGTCGTTGCACGGCTTCCCGCCTGCTGGATTCCGAAGCCCTCGCCGCCGCTGCCGACTCAAATTTGAATTTCACCAACTTTTCACGCGGACGTACGTGTAATAAATGTGAGCATTAATGACCGATAGGGTATATAAACCGTGGTCCCCAATGTCATTTTAACATTGCGAATTTGAGCGAATTGATAGAGCCGACGTCTGGAGCCCACTGCAATCTGCATCATCACGATCATCAGCGTCAACGTCGCTCCGTCAACCCTGCCGGTGAATCCCATCGACTTCCCGCTCAACGAATTGGAGGTAGGCCATCCTCGTTCACCCTCCCGCTGTTTTTGATCTTTTGTGGGTTTTGTTAAAATGAACAATGAATTAAATAGCATAAAATTGAACATCACCCCATCGCGATCCAAACCCATGTCCTCAAAATTTGCTAAACTCAACGCAATGATTCCCCCTCTCGGCCCGGAACTCGCCCATTGCGCGGTTGTTCTTCACACAGGGCGACCGGCCCCCTCGGGCCCAGTCCCCTCCTTCGCCGCTCAATTCTGCATATGAATGCATGCCGGCGGCCGCCTCCCTCACCGGGCCCGAGTCATCAGGATTCCGTCCCCGGAGTGCCTTTCACACTCTGCCGCGTTAAACTGACCTCAATGGTGAACCTCTGTCGGCTCCCCGCCCTCTGGGTCCCGGTCCGACCTTTGCCGTCCGCCTGCACAGCTTTTGTCTTTCGGCGTCCTCCTCGCTGCCCCGTGACACTTCGGGCCCGGCAGTCCGGAGTTTCATTCCCGAAACTCCGTGACGGTTCTGCCGTCGCTCACGGCGGAACACTGCCGGCTGCCCGACCTACGGGCTCTGGGGGTCTTTTCACTGCCGCCGTTTCCCGAGCTTACCAAAACCCTTCGCGGCGGCTGTCATTCCGCGGTGCCCCACCTTCCAGACTCTGGATGCCTTTTTGCCATCACTATCCACCCTTCGCAGTGGCCAGCGTCTCCCAACTCTCCGGTCGCTGGGTCCCGGTCTGTCTTTCGCCGCCACCGTTGAAAACATCGCAAAATGCATGCGGCGGTCTGCATCTCGTTTCTTTCTGCCTCCCGAGTCCCGGGATGCCTTTCGCAGCCGTCGCCCGTCAGTTGTCATAACTTCCCGACGGCTGTCCCAGTGCATCCTCCCGCGGGCCGGAGCCTGAACTTCACCTCGCCGTCGCCGCTCGGCCACATTACAAAGTGCATCAGCGGCGAACCGTTGTCAGCTCCCCGCCCACCGGGCTCCGGTTTTCTCCTCACCGCCGCCGTTCAAAACGATCAAAGATTACGTGGCAGCTGTCAGCTGGCATCCTCCCGGCCTTTGGGGCCCGGTGCTCCAAGTGTCCTCTTGTCTAAAGTTGTTAAACCAAACCTGGAATCAGCCATCTTTTTTGCTTCTTGGGTTTCGGCCTCTGGGTTTCTGCCGCCAGACTTCCGTCCGATGTCCACCTCCGCCGGCTTCCTTCGCCTAACTGCCTTCTGGCCTGAAACCTCCGAAGCTCGCCAAATCGATCCAAATCGATTCAAATTGAAAATCTAATGTTGACCCACATCCTAAATCATGCCATTCTCCATCATGGGTCTTTTGGAACATCAAAATATGACCAACGGGGGTCTCTAGGAACTTTCAGTCGTGTTTTCCCTTCCTGGCAGCATTCCTATCGGGGAAGTCCGGCCCTACAGGCCCGAATTACTCAATTGCCCTAAAATGAAATCGATATCGTTTGAGGATTAAATTTATGATACATTTGAATGGTTAGTTATATGATATGCTCACAATACGGACTAACATTGACGTTATTGGTGTTTTCTTGTGCTGACTCCGCGCTTTGCCTGCAGGATATATGGAATCGGTCGCAAGAACTTCAGGGGCCTCTACCGAAAAGGACAAGGGTAAGAAGTCTGGGAGGGCCACTCGCGAGAAAGACGACAAAGACCAAATAAAGTTCCAATTTCAAGGTGAACCGCTCCAGTCAAAGGTCTCGATGGACTGGAAAGAGATCTCAGACACCAATATAGGGCAGGAGGACATAGATGAGTTCACCCAGAGGGTCAAGGTGGACCCTAAAACAAAGAATGCCCTGTTAATACGCCAAAGCGGGATTGCCAAAGCTGCCGGCTTCCCTCCATCTCTGATAGCACCTAAATTGGTGATGGCTTGCCGGGAAGCCTACCAGACGAACACCCGAACAATCGTGGACAAAGAAGGGAATATCCTTGCTGACATGTCTCCGGAGGGAATCACAAAAACATTCCACATTCCTACATTCCCACATATGCAAGTCCCCACTTTGGAGCAGTGTCAGGCGGCGTGGGATGCCAATCCATTGGGCTGCAAAAAGTCAATTAACATTTACTAGTTAAAGGAGAGACGGGGCAGCGCTGCAAAGGTTCCCTAGGAGCTGTTCCGCAGCGACTTCCATGAGGACTATCATGACTTGGTGACCATGCTAAGCAGGGTCGTGGGCCTCCCAGCAGCTGCCTACTTCCAGGAGTGGATGGCTTACTATACTAAGCAAATCATACGAGGAAATGAGGATGTGAAAACCAAGATCTCGTTCGACTCGAGGAGCATCATCAGCAACTGCTTCCAGGAGCAGTTTGTAAATGTTAAGAAAAGCAACAAGTTCTACATGAACTCGTACCTGATGTACTCCTTGGCAGGTCAGAAACAATATAGTGGACTCTTCATGGCACTGGATGGGGATCACAAACGAGGGCTTAAGCCTTTTGACCGGTACCCTCAGCTACAATACCGCTACTTCAAAAAGGAGTACCGCCAGGTCAATGATGCCTTCATAGGCCACATTATCAGATTGATAGCTGGGGACTTCGAGAGAAGGGTATCTCACAGCGCCAGGGCACTCTTGAAGGAGTATGCCTTCTTATACATTCAATTCCCCAAGTTCACTTACATCCATGCCCAGGGATTCACCGAACGGCCGAACAAGTTGCCGAGATACCCGAACGATAGGATTATTCTCCTAGAGCTTTCCTGGCAGCTCCAACATATTCAAACGATCTTTGGCAATAAGCATGTGGCAGGGATCCCTATTCCCATAATCCTTGGCCAGAGCCAGTATCGACTGCAAACATCTCAATGCGCCGGCAACTCAGAAAAGGAACTCAAGGAATACAACTTTGAATGGTACACTGCTCGCCCACAGATGGACCCCCACGGCCATGTCAGGAAAGTGCTGGGGCCGGCATACGCCCACCAATACCATGTTGAAGATTTCTAGGCAGATTGTAAAGATGATAAGGAGGTCCGCAAGAGACACTACATGTGAATGACAATATAGTTTTTGAGGAGGGTGCAGCTGTTTCTAGTGCCAGACCAACTCAAAGAGGATGATTCCACCCTGGTGCACCCGAGGTACCCTGCGGTTTCTGACCTGGCACTCCCTTCCATCGACTGGGACGAGCAAGAGGTCGAGGACCTGGATATTATCATGAAGCCAATTATAGCTCGCACTAAGGAGTGGGTTGATGGGCAAGTGGCACAACTGAAGCAACAAGGGGTCACTTTAACATACGAAGCACTCAAAAGTGAGCCGAGCACCACAGAGGATGTTGCCGCCTCCCCATTAGCTGGTGAGACCTCTAAGTCTCCCCCCATCACCAGGTCCCAGAAAAGAAAAGAAGCAAAAATAGCATAGTCCAGGGACCCCAAAGAACAAGCAACAAAGGATACGGGAGGCTCATCTCCCAAGAAGCTTAAAAGGACAGTAATCACAACAGAGGTGTAGCCTCCATTGCTCCTTCCTCCCCCGACTGGTGTGCTGCCCACCTCTCAGGCCACATCCACCTCATCTCCACAAGCGGTGGACATTTCTGTCCACCTTGCCCCTTCGCCCCCGGTTGGGTCCATAATCAACATCGATTCCTCCTCTAGCATGACTACTTCCCCTTCCTCTGCTGCTGCCATGTCACCTATCACCTCCCTACCTCTGACAACAATACCATCACCTATTCCTCTTTCTAGTGTGTCCGAGGCTATTACACGACACCTGCAGAGTCTTCCTCCTGAGCTCTCGCAGCTTTTAATGGACCCTGCTTTCCAAGCTGCCCTAGCCCAAGCCCTTGCAATAGCTCAGCCTTCGCAACCACCAATAGGTCTGCTGGCCATAGAGGCCACAATGTAGATTTCCAAGGAGATGGAGGACCTAGAATAGGAGGCTTCAATGCCTATTGGGGAGGAGGCCGATGATTATTATGAGCAACCTGAATATGAGCATAGAACAGTCGACAAGGTTGCCTACGAGGAAGAAGAGACAGGCTCTTCCAAGGGTGGGGATGGAGAGGATGGCTCGGGCGCCAGGGAAATTATTCAGGTTTTTGATGATGACATTGAAGAAGAGTTGGCTCAGCAGCCAAAGGATGTTGGAGAAGAGGCGGAACAGTCGCCACGTGGTGAAGAGGGACAGCCGCAAGAAGAATAGCCTAAAAGGGATATCACTGAGGCTGAGACCCACATTGTGAAAAGTCCAGAACCCAAGGCCACTGAAGAAAAGAAAGAAGAAGAGGTAGCAAAAGAATAGGATCCCACTCAGATATTATCCGTCAAGCTGCCCGTCAAAAGCCTCGTGTTTTATCAAGACTCTGACGAAGAGGAGGATGCTGCCAAGGAAAAGGAAGAGCTTGAAAAGAAAGAGGAAGTAGAGGTCTTGCCTCTGACTGAGACAGGTGAGGGCAGCCATGATACACCCAAGGACAAATCCACCATGCCCGACTGGCTAGAAAAGCAGCTTGAAAAGACTACTCCTATCCTGAGCGACCCGAGGTCGAGATTGGAAGCCATCTTGGCTCGATCTCTAGCCACAACAAAGAAGGAGAAGAAGCCTAAGGTCCGTTCTAGGATAACCATGGACGCTTCTAGCTCCCGGGCTGCACAAGTAGCAACGCCAACTGTTGGCCAGGCTGGAGTAAGCTACAATATTTCCACGATCGACCTAGGGACAACCACCAAAGAATAGAAGGTCAGACATCTGGAGGAGTCGGTGGCCACGGTGGTGCATCTGATTAAACAGGACAAGATCACCAAGGACAAGCTAAAGGCACAGGTTGCTGCTCTGATGGATTATATTCAGCAGTGGTCTTCATTAGACGACCTCCCCACTACCTCTACAGCCGCGCCACAGCTGCTCTCCAAGGAACAGATAGATAAGCTAGAGAGGAGGAAAAACTTGGAGAAGACCATGGAGGATTGGTTCCAGCAGGTTGCAAGCGTCGGAAACATAGGAATCAGCTTGGCTATGCAGATGGCCAACAAGTTCCTGGACCTGGTTCAATCCTTGGAAGGCACGAGGAAACTCTGCACCAACTTCCCGGCGATCTACGACTCTGCCTTCCCAAAGGTTGAAGCCATCCTTCAGATGCCAGAAAGCACGTGGGAAGAAAAGCTAGAACTAAAGAAGGAGGATCACTGGTTGGTGGACATATGGCACAGAGACCTCATCAACCGAAAAGACAGGATGGAGCAGATCCAGAGCAGGGTGGATCCAAATATTGCATGGATTAAAGAAATCCGGGCAGAATGTGCCCAATACCTCAAGTTGATGACAGGCCATGATATGCCCACAGTGCGATTAGATGCAGGAAAGGTCAGGTCATACTTTAAGGAAAAGATGATGGACGGGACAGCCGGAGATATCACAACGGACTTCCTGAGTTTCGTTGCCCGTGCCTTCGAACAGATCAGAGTTGTTCAGAGATCAGGGCTCAAAATATGATGAGGACTGGAAGCGGCTGGAGGAGAACGCCAAAGAATGGAGCTATCAGGCATTGAGATGCGAAGTCCTCGAGATCGACAAGCTCCAGGCCGTAATCCTCAAGCATATTGAACACGCAGCCTCTGAGGAGCAACAAGACAACCCAGCCAAGGAAGAAGACTTCCCAGAAGAGTAGCTATAGCCAAAGAATAGAAATTAGCTACAGGACGAAAAGGTAAATAGTGTCATCCGCTAGATGACAAAATAGGGAAAAGACAAAAGATTTTTTTTAATTGTAAATCTATTTGGGGGTAGGTGAAACCCTATTTTGTAATGAATCGTGGCGACTTAATGGAAACGAATCTTGGCCATTCATTTGATTTTTAAAAAGCTATAAATAGAGCACTCCCCTCATTTGCAAAAGTGAGAGTTGAGTTGTTGTAAAGGCATGCTGCTGAAATTTATGAGAAATAGCATTAACTTGGTGCATTTCCTTGTTTTCTCTCATGTCAATTGATTCACTTCTCCAATATTAGATGTCTAGCTTAGATCTCTTTGCTGTTTAGTTAGCTGTTCATGTTATTTAGATAATCTTAGGAATGCTGTTTGGTGTTCATAAAAATTTCTGCTTTGTTGATGATCCCTTAGTCCATACTTTTTGCTGTTTGCTGAAGTTAGATAGCTTTGCAAAGTTAGCCTGGACTTGATTAAACCTGCCTCAAACACTTATTTTTAGTTTATGCATGTATGTGGTGGATGAAGGATAAAAATCTGCAGCCCTTAGAAGATAGCACAATTTCTATGATACTGTGAAATCCCTGGTTAAGTGGGATATTGTTTGAAGGAATTGTCCATTGCATGAACTCCATTATCACTGTTCGCAGCAAACTTTAGGCTTAGGAACTTTTCTTCCCTTTCACCCTTTTTAACTTTCTTTAGAAACTGAACAATACCAAGGTTCATTGCACCTTATAAAGCTAAATCTAACAACTAGATGGAGTTTGAGACTGCTGTTTGAACCTACAGCCAACACATAACTGCCTTCATACTAAAAACTCCTTTTTGAAGATCCAACTTCATGCTTCATGCCCATACTTTGTATTTCTATAAGACTGCCTTGTGATTCAAGCAAATCACATCAAACTACTGAGGTATCTTAGCATTGTCATGAACTGCCACCCAAAAGACCTTGGAATAGTGTTTTGCAACTCGATTATGGGAGATTATGTTTCAAGAGAGGTAGTGCACCTATACACTACCTGTGTTGAAAAGTGCATAAAAACACCATCAATAGAACTGGCGCTAGAAGGAGGGTAGCAATTGGAATACTAAGCTACGGGATAAAGTGAAGCTGGATCGGATCGAATCATTCTCCCCGGAAAGGTTCCAAAGGATTCTACGATCAGCACCAAACAAGGGGGAATTTGAAGAATTGCAACCTCCCACGAGGGAAAAACGAGCACAAGGAAGCAGCTTCGCCTCTTCCTCCTCCTCCATTCTGTTCACCTCCATTTCACCTCCACCTTCATTTGGCTGGCCTTCATCTTCCACCCAACCATTTCAAACAGCATTTGCACATCTTCCATCTGGCAGCCAGAGGTTCGCTCCTCTCCCGGCCCTTTCAACCCAAAGCACAGTCTAGGCAGCCATAGCTCAAGGGCAGCCCCATATCGTGGTTGTATTGCCAATACAGCCCCAAATCCCTGTTCTCCAACAGCAAGTGCCACCTCCACCTCCCCCCATGGCTTGGCTTGCGCATAACCCTTTGCTGATACACTTTGCTGTTTACAATGATATGCCCAAGAATCTGGAGGGTTTTTTTTTTAAATTCCATCCACGCGACATGCAAAGAACAGCCGAAGAGTATATCAAGATATTCCAAAATGGTGATTACCAAAATGCGGGTCACTTAAGATGTGGCGCAGGTCGCTTCTTCCGATTTCATTGGGAGAAGAGGCCTTCATCGCACATCAATCTAACAATCAGGATCGACACCGTGGACCCCCGATGAAGAATGCCTTCCTGCAGAAGTACAAGATTCCTGTCAACCCCGCTGACCTTTACCAGCAGTTCATGTCCATCAAAAGGGAGGTCAACGAACCTATTGGCTCCTTCAATGATCGCTTCCATCGGGCTCACATGAGGCTTCAGGATCCGTACCTCCATAATGATGCGGCTGCTCTGCCAGTCTACTACGCGGCCCTGGATAACCTCACGGCGGCGCTGGTAAAAAGGATGCGCCCGCCGCCTGCTACCTTACTCACCGCCTATGCAGAAGCCGTTATTGCAAGTGCAGACTTGGGACAAAATATCTCCGGCCCTCTGCCCTCTTTGGGGCCCGTCGCCCACCCAATGCAAATTCAGGGGCTCAATCAGGCGTTTGCTCACCAAACTCCTCTCATGAACCAGGTGCCTCAATTGGCTCATAGTGTCGCGATCCGGGGCAACCGCTTGAATTATGCACTCCTCCCGGTGACTTCAGATTTGTAGCCCCAACAAGAGTACAACTATTCCTTTATTTATTCAAGCAAAGAGTAAAGCATATTCTCCCAACATCCCCGTGTATCGTTGTACTTGTCAGACTGTGATCAGTCTAGCATATCAAAATCAGCCGGCAGCCCCGCCTGCTTTTCTCCAAAATCTAGCTCCGTCGCTTGGAGGTGCAGCCGAGAAAGACAAGCTAGAAGAACTAACGGAAATGATTAAGAAGATGTCCACAGAGATGACGCATATGAAGAACTAGAATAATCAGTTGCAGGCCTCCCAACGCAATTTTTAGGCTAATCTCAACAGGGACAGTCGAGAGTCTCGAGACAATAGAGACAACAGAGATAATCGGGAAGCAGGCACCTCCTCGGGGCAGAATTATGAGAGGGGGCAGAACTCCAATCAAAACATAGAAAGAATACCTTCTCAGAGGCAAAACCGCACATGGAACACTAGACCCAACAAAGGTGGTGTCCCCACGCCATTCGATCAACCGGCGGGGCATGAAAAAACATCCAACGGTGTGTATCTAGTCGAGGCAGCTTTGTCCGGATGGTGCCAACTTCACAAAACCAGCAGGCATTCTGAGCTAGACTACCCTGAGTTCCAGACAGCTACTGAAATCTTCCAAGTGGAAGTACAAAATGCCGTTGATAATGCCAACTGCAGGGACATTGTCCCATCGGAGCCCTACGATTCCTCGTGTCTGGTGGTCAATCAAGCGCCGTTTTCGCGAGGAGACCGCAACGAGCCCAAAGCCGAGCCTGCCCCCATCGAGGATGAGAAAGTGCAAGAGGTAAGTAATGAATCAGCTTTAGCTCAGCTTTTTGATTCGGTAGATAATGGTCCGGTGGATGAAGAAGAGCCATTTGTGGATGAGGTCCCCATGTTCCATCAACGGTCAAGTCCCTATTTCCTTAGGAATAGACAAGCCGGTGGACCCTTCACAACTTCTACCCCACCAAACAACTTCGCCACCCCACCTGATCCAAATGCTAGCAATAACCCAGGGATCCCTCATATACCCACCCAATATCTCAACAAAAATCAATCCCAAAACCAACCGCAAGGTCAACCCCAGAGCCAACCCCAAAATCTGCCTAGGAAAACCAAGATTCAAACCCCTAGTTCTCCCATAGGCCAAGCCTTTAGCTCTGAAATCGAGCAAATGGGTGAATATGTGGCGAAAGAGTTCAGGAAGGTCAAAATTAGTTTGTTAGCCTTCAAATTGCTCAAGGTTCCTGTCGTGAGGCACACCTTTTTCAGGGTTCTGAATGGGACTCCTTCATCTAGCATGACACAAGAGACCCCAGCCAAGAGGGTAACCTTTGAGGAGCCTAGGAAAGAACAAGAGATACAGGACAATACCGGAAGAAGGAACCATATGCCCATGAATCAGTCGGTTAGTAGATACCCTGAAAAGGAGTCAGAGAGGGCTGGTAGACAGCCTCCCAAGGACCAGCAATTTAAACAAACCAAGGATATAGGCAGTGATAGGAACAAAGGCCAAATAGCTCAAATGGACACCCCCGTGGGTATCCTCCAAGGGAGACCGAAAACTCCCCCGTTCCTGACTACTATTAGGGTCTTTGGCAAGAATTTGCACAACTTCCTGCTCGATTCAGGCGCGTCTGCCAACGTCATGCCCTTGGCCGTATGCAAAGCTCTTGGCATTACCCCCACGCCTTCAAAGAGAAAGGTCACCCAACTGGACAAAATAGAGATTAATATCATGGGCGAAATAAATCGCATTCCCATGCAAATCGCTGCGGATCCCCGGATACAACAGGTTGTTGATATCTAGGTGGCATATATTCTTGATGCTTATGGAATTATTCTGGGGAGAGAGTTCACCAAGGCGCTAAATGGATACACCACCACCGACTTGTCTCACATGTGGCTGCCGTGGAAGGGGCTGCGAAATCAGATTCGTATTGACTGTGAACCCCAGATGAAATATATGATCACGAAATACAATAATCTCAGTGAGGTGCTGTTCGTCGAGACCCACTTAGGGAATTACTGTCCTTTTGCTTACCAAAATGAGCTTGAGCTTCAGGAAGAATGGGCAGATGAGGTATTGCTGGTATTATGCAGTCCCTTGGCGGGTTCCGAGCAAATGCCCCTAGATGCAGGAATGTTGGCAGAAGCTGATGATGAGCCGGATAAAGATGACAACTGGGGATTGCTCGATGGCTTCCAAGATTTCATGGAAAAGTGTGCGAGAGATCAGCTCAGCCTAGGAGCTAGGATGAATTTCCAAGACCTATTATTGCCAAACTGGTGTAGGGTACACAATGCTGCTCACTCCGAATTTGACTGTTGCTTGTGTCAAGCAGCAGTGGAGCATGTTAAGAAGGCCGTTGCTCCTCCGACGGAAACACAAAAGGAGGCACCACCAGGACCACCTGCTGATCGTTGCCTCGACCCGGAAAGCCTTCCTAAGATCACTAGGCTCGCTGTCCAGCCAAAAGAGAACGAAGGCTCAATCAAACCCGAAGATACAGAATCCTCTGAGTGTTGGATACTCCAGTTTGATGGATCAAAGTCAAGACAAGGAGCTAGAGCGGGGATCGAACTCATCAGTCCAATAGGTAAGATATTTCTCGCTGCCCATCGATTGTAGTTTTATTGCACCAATAACGTAGTAAAATATGAGGCTTTGGTCCTAAGCCTTCTTATGGCTTTAAAGAAAAATGTGAAAGTACTGCAAGTCTTCGGGGATTCCGCACTTGTGGTTAAGCAGGTCAGGAAATTATACTCCTGCCATGATCGAAGGCTCACCAATTATAGACACAGGGTGTGGGATCTTCTAGAGGGACTAGATGCAGTCAACATACAATTGATCCCTCGTGCTCAGAATTGCACAACTGATGCCTTGGCTCAAGCAGCCAGCATGTTACAGCCCCTCTCTTTGTCAGGGCTCAAGAAGTTCACTGTTGAGCTGACATCTACGCCATCGGTCCCGGACAATGTTACCCACCTACAGGTCTTTAACGACGACAAGCATATCCTCCAGTTCATCACAAGCTTTGACGTCTTTGCTGCCCAAATAATCGATGAAGCCGATCCACAGGAAGCTGAATTGGACATAGAAGGGGTTATCAATCTAAAAACCAACACGATCCCCAGAGGTATGGTTCAGCTGGAGCGTGTATTTGACCTGGATCAGATTAGGGATCAGGATCGACAAACAAAAAAGGAGGCTATAAGCAGCCAGTGCAACGCTCACAACTTGGGAATGACCAAGGATACCAAGAATGTTTTTATTGGAAAGGTATGCACGCCCGAGGAGAAGAGGGGGATCACGGATGCTTTGCGCAGATATCCTGACATGGTGGCATGGAGTTATGAAGACTTGAAAACATACGACACATCTATCATCATGCATACCATCCCTTTGAAGACTAAGGTGAGGCCGTTCCGTCAGCGGCAGCGCCCTATTAATGCCTTGCTAGAACCTATCGTTTACAAGGAGGTGCAGAAATTACTTTCAGCAAGGATCATCTTTCCCATTAGGCATTCCACGTGGGTGGCTAACTTGGTCCCGATCAGGAAAAAGAATGGAGAGATCAGATTATGCGTGGATTTCTGCAATCTCAACCTCGCCTCAGAAAAGGACAACTATCCGGTGCCTTCACTGGATGAAGTGCTGCAAATCGTCAACGACTCCTAGATGATGTCGTTCCTCGACGGATACTTCGGGTATAATCAAGTAATGGTACAATACGAGGATCGCCACAAGACTACGTTCACCACTAAGTGGGGGACATTTGCATACAGAAGAATGTCGTTCGGGCTCATCAACGCTGGTGCCACTTTCCAACGCACCATGGATATCGCTTTCAAGGACCTGATTGGCAAATGTATAATCATCTATATGGATGATTTGACTGTATTCTCCAAGAAGCGAGGTGATCATGTCTCCGACCTATGCAAAGTATTTCAGAGATGCCGGGAATTCGGAGTTTCTGTCAACCCCAAGAAGTGCATTTTTGGAGTAACCGAAGGTAGACTACTCAGACACATCATCTCAGAGCAAGGGATCTCCATTGATCCTGAGCGCATTGAGTCGCTACTCAAGATTCAGCCCCCAGGCAGCAAGAAGAAATTAAAGTCTTTCTTCGGAAAGATTAATTTCATCTAAAAATTCATCACTGGTTTTGCAGAAATAGTCAAACCTCTCAATGCCATGCTCAAGCAAGACGCTAAAGTTGAATGGACACCAGAGGCCAAACAATCCTTTGAGGAGATCAAACGAGCCATTGCTGAGGCACCTGTATTAGTCAGTCCAGATTATCTGAAGCCGTTCTACATCTATTCATTTGCTTCGGAGCATTCTTGTGCCAGTATGTTGACCCAAAAGGATGACGAAGGAAATGAGCATCCGATCACCTTCATGAGCGTATCCCTCAAAGATGCTGAATTGCGTTACCATAACATAGAAAAGTAGGTGTACGCTCTCGTTAGGGGAGTAAAGAAATTTAGACACTACATTCTATGCAACAAGGTGTTCGCAATCGTCCCTGACCCAGCAGTCAAAACGCTTCTCATGCAAAACGAGTTGGGCGAATGGAGGGCCAAGTGGGTCACCCTGCTCCAAGAATATGATATGGAGATCCAACCAATGAAATTGGTAAGAGGGCAGGCACTCACCCGTACAATGGTTGAAACAGCAACAGAGGCCGGACCTGAACTGCTGATGCGGCAATATCGGCTTGAAGATGTCTCAGGAGATTGGTACCAAGATATGGATTTATTATCGCTCAATCATAAGTGTCCATCGCATCTGCAAGGAGTCTAGAAGAGGGCCCTCAGATTGAAAAGCAGCGGTTACATGTTACAGGGTTCCATTCTTTATAAGAAGAATCATGAGGGCGTTTATCTAAGATGCCTCAGCAAGGAGGAAGTAGAACATGTTCTGAGGGAGTTTCACGATAAGTTTGGTACGGGCCATGGCTCGGGTTCTTCTACGGCCCATCAAATATTAAAGGCAGGGTACTATTGGCCAAATGTCTTCAAAGATGCCCATGGCCATGTTTGTTCATGCCATACGTGCCAGATCGCTGCCACCAGGGAGAGAAATGTTGTTGTCCCACTGCAGCCCATGCTGGAGGTAAGGCCTTTTGCACAATGGGGTCTCGAATTCATCGGTCCAATAAGCCCTCCATCATCTGCGGGACACAGGTACATTCTGACCACCACTGATTATTGTACTAGATGGACGAAAGCAATAGTTTGTAAGTATTGTACAACTGAAGTATTTACTGATTTCTTAGAAAGTTTCATTTTAAATCGTCTTGGTTGTCCGTATGCTCTAGTATGTGATAATGGACCTGCCTTCGCTTCTTTAAAATTTGCTAGCTAGATGTTCGACTATGGGATTGCCCTCAAATTTTCATTCAATTACTACCCTCAGGGTAATGGCCTTGTCGAATCCACAAACAAGAATTTGATTACCATGATCAAAAAGCTGCTAGATAGGAATCCCAAGGACTGGCATACCCAGCTCCGTTTCACCCTTTGGGCTGATCGCACCATGTAAGGCTACCCTTAATTCCCGTTCCACCTTGTCTATGGTCTTGAGCCAATATTTCCCATCCACCTGAAAATTTTGACTCTTCAATTCATCAATAATTTTTATGAAGGAGGAGATCGTAGGGAAGCTCGTTTAGCTGAACTTTTACATTTAGAGGAAGTTCGAGATCGCGCAATAGAAAATTTCGCCAAACATCAAGGCGTGGTAAAGAGATGGTTCGACCGCCGAGCCAAAATCAAGGCCTTTAGGATTGCAGATTTGGTCCTATACTGGGACAAGGCCCGTGAAAAGAGAGGGGGGCACAATAAATTCGACAAGCTCTGGCTTGGCCCCTTTCAGATAGCTGAGATTTGGGGAGATAATGCCTTCGGCAAAGAAGAACTTAGCGATGGCGTCCCATTGCCGGTCAGCGGGGAAACATCAAACGTACTTCAAGCGAGCTCCTTTGAGCTCTTTCGTAAATACATTGCATAGGTTAGGTAGTTGCTTTCTTGCTTGTTCGCGTTTTGTTCACATCATTTTTGCTTTCTCCCTCGGCGGTTTTGTTTTGAAAGAGGTTTCCCTTTTCCTTTGTGGTGGTGATGTTTTTCCTAATAAGCGGTTCCGCCGGCTGTCACGTTCTTTGTGTTCTCGGCTAAACATTCCTCTAGACTATTGGTCTTTGCAGAGCTGTCCGTGAATGATTTCCCTGTCTGAATTCTGCTCAGAACTTGACCCTTCGCCGGATCTTCTTACCCACATCTCGAATCTTGCACAAATTACATAATCATAAATTCTGAAGGACCGTGCTATGGTTGTCACGACACCCAAGTAAGTGAAAAATCTTAAGTCTACTCCAGTGACCACTGCAGTCTCAAACCCATTGTAGGCTTCAATGCTTACCCGGTCAAGCTAAATGGTAAAAGAGAAATGAAATATCAAAGCAAAAGAAGAGAAAAGAAACTCTGAAAAAGAAAATAAACGACCGTATGGGTGTTCGGATAACTCTACCGGGGCTATGGACGCCCGGCCGGCAGTAGAGCAATATCCATGAGATTGTAGCGACAACTCTGCCGGGGCTATGGACGTCTGACTGGCAGCGGGGCAATGTCCAAGTTACTTTTGGTGTTAGGCAACTTATGTAGCTCACTTGGTTCGAGTAATAACCTTGGTTACTATCCCTAGGAAAGGAATGAACTCACTCTACACACACTTTCGAGATGTCATGTAAGCTGACCCAATTAAGGATCTCGCTCTCCCGGATTCATCCTTGGAAGCCGTTTCTGGTCTGTGAAACTAGAGATTCTAGGTCCTGAATGAATATTTATCCCTAGAACGCTCCAGAGCATTCTCCAGTAGAGTCGCCATTTGTTGTGCCCTCAGCACACACGCCCCGTTGGGAACGGGGACCCTCTTTTCTTTCGCCTTATCGGGTCTCTCGGGGCTGCCTCGTTTTGCGTGCCCCTCTTTTTTTGACATTTTGCATGGTCGATATTACCCTAAAGTTTCATCCTAAGATCGATCGTGGTTTCCCTTTTAAATTTTGGTGCCCTCCGGGGCCTTGTGGGTTCCTTAGGCCTTTCGGGCTTTGGGGTGGACCTGGGCCCCTTCGGGCCAGGGCCTCCGGGGTTCCCTTATCGGGTTTCCCTCTTTCATTTGCC
>VDFB02321758.1:0-47098 GCA_007258455.2 Sequoia sempervirens
AGTGCACTCGAGTTGCAGGAGGTCAAAGGCCAAGGGTGTGATTAACGAGAGGTGGTTAGCTTCTTGATAGGACAAAGCAGGAAGACCTCTTGATCACACAAATGAGCACTTAGATTCATATAGATTGCATTTAGGAATGTCTAATTTTAATGTGTGTTGTTTTGAATTATTTGCAATTAAATAACAATTAGTAAATTAAATAAATGATGAAAAGAAAGTATGATAAAATAAAGGATTAATTTTTAATTAAAGTTAATTATAAATTTTGATTTAAATGTTTATGCATTCTACTCTTCTTTTATTTTGTGTTAATCTTTGAGTTAATAAGTTAACCATTAGTTATAAGAAATTTATTTTTATTATTGGGAAAATATTTTCAAAAGGGGATTTACATTCAATTAAATTTAATATTATTCTTATTTTTTAAAATCCATTTCAAGATTAGGGTAGGAAGTGGAAAGGAAAAAGCAATTTTAAAAAGGGAAAAGAGTTCCCAAGAAGGTAACGGTTCTTGAAAACAAGCTCTGCAATTTTGCTCTAATGGCTGCCAAGAAAATACTGAATTTTTTAGATTAGTGAGTTTGAGAATTATTCTTTGGGAGATAGGAGGAAAATTAAGAGTTGGTAAAGCATCTGGAAAGGAGGAAAGAAGAAGAAGACTCCCAGAAAAGTCAGATTGAAAAGAAGCAAAGAGAAGAAAATTGCCTGAAGAGCATCTCTAGTTGGAAGCGTAATTTCCAGGTTTTCCATTCTTTTCCCACAAATCTTGATTGAAATATGTAGACACTTTTGAAGAATTGGAATGCCAGTTTGAATTGTATGCAAGATTGTGAAAATTTGAGAAAATGTTCTATTCTTTTGTGTGCATTAAAATATTTTTCGTAATTTTACCCCTTTCAAATTTGGGGCTTTTCTCTTGTGCAAATGTGGTTTAAAATTTTGTCTCAAATTGCCCATTTATTACACAAAAATTTTGAACAAATATATATATATATACAAACCTCTATTTTCTGTGTGCATATCATATATATATATATATATATATATATATATATATATATATATATATACATAGTTATTAAGCTTCTGAAATTGACTAACAGCCGACTGCACACACTAGTCTATGGAGTTATTAACTATTTTTTTTATTGAGAAAAGTATTGTGGGTATAAACCCAATCCCCAACCATTGAGGGAGGGGCGACACTGTGAGAGGGACAACACCCTCCACAAGCCAAGGCTTGTGGAGGAGGCATTGCCTCCTCACAGGCAACACCTTCCCCTATGGGGGGAGGCATCAAGCTCTCTATACCTTTCATCATTTCAAAATATGAAACTTTAATTGCCTTTCAAAATGTGAATTATAAAACTTCGATTTCTTTTCAAAACATGCGAATTTTGATCCTTGACATATGTGTTGGAAGCACAATCAGCTATTATTTTTGTATAGATTATATAATATATATATATATATATATATATGTATATATATAAATATACATAGCTATATATATATAAATATACATATACATATACTTATACACAAACATACAGACTCAGACATTTGTAAACTCTATTTTATTTTCTACAAAAAATGTACTCTTTGTCAGTGGAAATACACATTAAATATATTTGGATAAATACATATTTAAATGTAAATATATATATATAAACACACATATATATATTAATATATATATATATATACCTGGCATAAAAATCATTGTTTCTCTACATAAAACATTCCCTTTTGTCATTGGTATTAGTTTATGTTGCAATTATAAATATATGTACATATGATATATACATATATATACCTACATAACAAATGCATATACAAATCTATACGGTGAGCTTTAATATCCACAAGATAGAAACTTAGAAAAGAAATAGATTAAATTCACACAAATAACTATGTACACTAGCAAACTAGTGTTTTTGTGCAAATCTGGAAATTTACTTTTTTTTTTTTTTTGGACTATTTTTTTTTCTTCTTCTGAATATCGATGCATTGTATGAGTCACCATTTTTTTTTCATTTCTAAACTTAGTGGAATACTCATAAGGCTATGTTAAAATTTGGAAATGAATCTTTATAGCAAATGTAGGTTATTGAAAACACATTCAAAATTAGTGAATTTTCATAAAAGAGTGGATTTCTTTTTGCGGAAACTATCAAAATTATTTATTGCAATCAAAACTAATTTAGAGAATAGAATTGGGACTGAATTTATTTTGCATTGTAAACTCACTTGAAATTGTACAAGAAAACTTTATTTACTGAATGCATGCATGAAAGCTACTTTTGACAATCTTTGTGAAAACCTTGGAAAATGAAGAAATTTCTTTCAAATTAGAAATGTGTAAAAATTGAATGTGAACTTAGATGGAAAATGTATTATTTACTGTATTATGAGAAACTTCCAGGACAGGATGCCAAAGGTGGACCTATAGAGATGGTAGTTTTACCTTTTCTAAAACTATCATTTGTTTTATTTATGCTTGGTGAAGCATGTGCACCATTGAAATAAATGTAATTAAAAGCCTAGAACTAAATGAATATAGGTCTCTGCCACCTTCTGTTTGCAAGAAATATGTGATTCCCATGTTAGGAATGCATATAGGCATCAGGCTTGCATCGAGATTTCCCTCCTGCATTGTTGTTTCAAGTTGCTAGGCTCCTCATATAGGGCTGGGGATTTCTTCAAGTTAGGAAGGAACCCGGGGAAGTCATGTACTTCATGGTTGGGCAGAAAAAGTGCCTTAATCACACTCTTGGCCCCAACTTGAAAGAAGACCAGTGGTGTCATAGTGGTTGAGGTTTAGAGGTTCATATGCTATAAATGTGTTCAT
Organism: Sequoia sempervirens; assembly: GCA_007258455.2. Classification (NCBI taxonomy): domain Eukaryota; kingdom Viridiplantae; phylum Streptophyta; class Pinopsida; order Cupressales; family Cupressaceae; genus Sequoia; species Sequoia sempervirens. Next base: position 2,852 of record VDFB02321758.1, read on the forward strand.
GCATTATTTTGAATGGCTTGTAAATCCCACTTGTAAATGTAATTCTACTTGAAAGTTTTGATGTAACATTTAAATGGATGTATTGGAATGAAATTTTTGATGTAACATTGAAATAGATGTCTTGATTGAAAGATATTGATCATGTAATGGAAGCTTGAATGAATTAATGGAAACTCATTGATATGCAATTGTAATTTACATGTATATCATTGCAATGATCCTTGGTAATGGAATTTACTTCTTTTGCATATATGAAATGAAATTAATTACTGAATTTTTTCTTTTGAGCAATTATGGAAAGATCTTGATCTATGCATCATTTTTTTTAATATATAGTTGGAAAGTAATAAGATTGGAAAATTATGTGGTTTAAAGAACATCATCTATCGAGCGTTACACAACTAGGCCTGATCAAGTACCCGAATACAAGCAGATCTCTATAAAGTGGAGAAAAGGAGAAAACCTCATGGGAACAAAACTCCCCCCCAAAAGCAAGAATAGAAATGAATGAAATGCAGTAATGAAAGAAGGATAGGAGGTGGATTACATGATACTCCCTATAGAAAAATTATATCATATAAGTACATATACAATGGTCTCCATAGGAGAGATATAAAGAGACAAGAAGGCCCCCCCACAATGAAGAAACTCTTGTCACAATGGTAGATGCCTGATGTAGAATCCAAAAGGAGATCCTAAAGTGAAAGATAATATTCCTCCCCTTGGGAAGAAATGGATCCAAAGGATGATGTCGAAGAAACCCTATGAAGAGTGATGAACCAATTTGTCTCAAGATGTGTACCATGATAGGATGCTGAAGAATCTCTCTGTCTGAACTGAAATAAATGATGCCAAATCCAAACTGATGTGGAGAATCCTAAAATGCAACCTTTGAATGCATGGATAATGGTGGGCGTACAATGATAACCTAACTATCAAGGTAGAGGAGATGAATGTCCTCAAAATAATCCTCAAGATCTACAGTGTGAGACTCAACACACAAGAATGTGTCTACAAGATAAGAATCCCATGATGTAGCAGATAATGAATGAACAAGATGGTCATGATGTTGAATTGAATCCATAGGGGGCAATGTGGTGATACTAATTTCATCAAGAACAATGGATGATACATGTATAATCTCAGTCTGAAGAGTAGGAATTGTGAGACAAGCCTTTGATCCATCAAAACATGTAAGGGCGTCTAAATACTCAAGCTCCTCTAAAGTATCATGATCAAAGGGTGTATTATCTCTCCAAGCAATGGGTAAGAGACAATTTGAAGCAGGATCCTCTGGGAATGGAGAGAGATTTTGGTCTCCATAGATCTCCCAAAGACGTGTCCAAAGTGGGTGGGGACAATCAATGTCTGATATAGCCCACACAGTGTCATCATCAACACTAGACAATATAAGTCCTACTATGTGATCTCTAATGATATCCCAAGCTAGTTTTCCCTCTAAAGTGGCTAGTTTAGGTATGAGATCATACAAATAAGGAAAAATATTAAGCCACCTACAATTTGTAAGTATGCCCTTTGCCCATGACTCATAATGACCCCGCTCCAGAATTACAACTGAAGGGTGAGTAGAAAAACCCATGATAACTCTTCAAATTAAAAAATATGAGAAAACTAAACTTACAGCATGTATATCAAATGAAATAGAGACTAATGGCACAAACAAGAGGTTCCCAAGTGCCAAAACATCCAAGTAATTAAGCAAATTGTGAAAACACATAACACTGAATAAAATATACCTAGAGCATAAGCTAGGAAAATAAGTTTGATCATTGTGTAGAGAACTAAACCAGCTTTCCAACGCCTATTTGTTTGCACAAAACGAGTCCAAACACAAAATTTATGCACCTAGGAGTGCAAAAATCATGATCTGACATTGACTGTAGAAAAAGGCATCAAAACTAAAAACCTAGAAATCACACCACCATTGGATAGTGCTCAGAACCAACTTTCCAACGATATCTTGTTTTTGAAAAATGGACACTATATGCTCAAGATATGACCATTTTAATAAATATGCTCATTTAGGCTTTAAACCAAACATTTTATTAATTTAAAGATTAAAAAATTATTAAAATATTCAGTTGTACCTTCATGGCACGAAAATTGAGGTAGCACAAAAATCAAAAGGGCACAAAAATCTATGCAAAATGGCACAAAAATTGAGGCAGCTCACAATTGATGTATACACCAAAAATGACACAAAAATTGACACATTCATATGGATCCATACAATCATACATATTTTTTGGGTAGTGTTTTTGAGATTCCCCAAAAACGCAAAAAAATAAATTTTAAGAAAATCCTATCATATTTTATATGAAAATAGGGGTTTTTGGGCCTTCTGAGCGCACCCATGAAGTCTGTTTTGTACTAGCATGCATTGTTTAAGAGATCAGGGTCAAAATTTCTCAAAAAATGATGGAAAACCCCTTTGATCTGGCAAAAAAATACCTAGAATTAAACCCTTGCACAAAAAAATCACTGTAAGGAAAATATCTTCAAATCACGAATAGGCAGCCATAGATCTAGAGTTCTTATACCATGTAGAAGTTGAGAAAGTCAACCTCATAGACCTTGAAGATCACCTGCATGCAAATAACCTGCCACAAAAAAGAAGACATTCCAGACAAAAAAGCAAGGGTGCTCTAAAGTTGAAAATGTATTAATCAGAGAGTGGGATAAAATACAATGATCAATCCTTATAAAAGGAGATTGTACAACCCTAAAGAAACTCTAATAGGTAGACATTTAATAATTAATATAATTATTAAATTTCATAATATGCAAACTAAAGTGAAATATTAAGAGAGGAATAAAGGTAACTTAATTAACATAATTAAGTTAAAACCTTTACTCTAATAGAACACCCCAAGGCCTAGCACTACAAGATGGCCTAAAAGCTTTCCTCATAATGATTTCAAGGAGGATGTGCATGATATGATTACTCTCCTAAGTAGAGTGAAAGGCTTGCTAGCTTCCTCAAATTTTCAAGAATGGATGTATGAACACATCAAGGTTATTAGGAGAAAGAAGAGCCACATCGACTAGGCTGCAAAAATCAATGATGAAATTCATGAGCAACTCATCAAGGTACCTACTACTTTGAAGTTCTATATGAATTCATACTTGGTATATGTTGTAGTAGCAATGAGACAATATCAAGATTTTTTGATAGAAGGAGATAGAAGGTATGTTCTTGTGCACAAGTATTATTCCCAAATCACCTTAAAAAGAAGTATCAAACATTTCAAGAGGGTAAATGATGCTTTCTTTACAACTTTGTTGTGCATGTTTGATCTATCATTGGAGAAGAAAATAGTTTCTGATGAAGCATGGAAAGTAGTGAATAAATATATCTATGCATCTTCTTGCAATTTCCTACTTTCACATATGTTAGGGTGGGTTGCTACACATGATATCCTTAACATTTTTCTGAGGTATCCTTCTGACAAGTGGGTGTTGATGGAACTATGTAGACAAATTATTTATTTGTATAATGAGCAACAAGCTATCTGTAAGCTAGGGATCAAGTTTTCGATCACCATTGGTAGGTATTCAATACAAAAAGTGCCAAAAGCCAAAGATGTTGCATCAGAAATGAAAATCATGACTCTGAAGAGCTATAGAATAATATTTGATTTTTATTACAGAGGAATGAAAAGCAAGATCAAAAACAGCCATACACATGTCTACCAATTTGAGTAAATTTTGGTCAAGTGCAAAGATGATGAAGATGCTAGAAAGATGGATTTTTGTAGACTCACTATGGAGCATATTTCTAATCTCAACTTGGAAATCTTCCTAGGGACATTGAAGATACAATGATATTTTGAATGCAGCCTATTATCAAAAGGAGATAGAAAACAAACCATTGCCTCTCATTCAATGGTGTCAAAAAGAAAATACTTCTATTCAACAAAGGCTTACTCCTATCTTGAGTAATACTAATGTATGACCTTGCAAAGGCATGGTATTCAATTGAGGCCTTTCAAGATGCATTTTGAGGGTGAAGAATCTAAAGGAGAAGCAAGTAGACAGCAAGAACTCAAAACCAAGAACAAGGCAAGTGTTACTCCCTCCACACATAAGTGATCAAAAATTATATTTATTTATGGAAAGAGTATGGTAAAAAAATTTGATGAAGAGCAACCTAAAGAGGAAGAACAACATGAGGAGGAAGAAAAAAATGAAGAGGAAGAAGGGGATGAGCAAACAAAGGATGAACAAGAAGAAGAGGAAGGTGAAAAGGAGGGAGAAAGATAGGATGAAGAAATATGAACATCTCGACATGATAATAACATTCAAGATCGTCTACATATATCATAACCTATTGTTGCTATGAAACCTCATATTCCTTCTATTCCTACCTTTGCTCCACCTCCTCTTCCAACTTCACCTTTGCCTTCAACAATTTTGTATGCACTAAAAGTGACAATACCTCTAGTAATACATTCAATTCTTTCATCTCCTTCCACAGGGTTGGTGTCATAGAGTGTAGATGTTATTTTTGGGTCTCCATCATCAATTCCCAATTTGTCATCTCCATCTTTTGATATATCTTCACAAGAAATATTTGATTGATTCATCAATGAATCATTACCAAAACATCAAATTTGTAAATTATAGGTGCAGTAATGACTGAGACAACACCTATTATGACTACTACATTTGTTCCCATGAATACAGGTGCGAAACAAGAATTGGTAATAGGTCAAGTAAGTGATGTCTTGTTCCTTCCTTTGTGGCTTGCATCACAAGCTCCTAAAAAGAAAAATCAAGTGGTTTCTCCTAATGAATTAGATCTCAAGGAATTATCTCCACTAAAGCCTAAAGCAAAAGAGAATCCAAAGATTCTCTCAAGGTTTCATATGGATATGTTTTGACACATGTATGTGGAAGCAGTCGAACCTCCTCAAGGTAAAAGACATTATGAAACTAGTATAGGGGACTACACCATTATTAGAGTTGATCTTGGAAATATCACTCATGCAAGTGCAAAGGAGGATGCCAAAACATCTTTAACGACATTGATTGAGAAATTTGATAAGCTAAAGGAGACCAAGGACATGTATAAGGCGAAGGTTGAGCACTTTTCCTCTGTACATTAAAAAGAATTATTGAGTCCTCTGTGAGTGTGGAACTTGTTCTGATTAGTATAAAGGAACCTTTGGATTAGAAGGTTGAAAAATATTACTCTAAAGGGAAAATCATGTATGAATTTTTGGATAGGATAATTGAGCAAGGTTCACAATTCATGACCATTGCAGTAGAAAGGATCACAAAGATATCCAAGATAAGAATTGAGCTAGATAAGATAGTAAATATACTCTCTATTGAGAAAAAAGAGATGGATAAGAATCTCGAGTCATGGGTTTAGTTGAAGAAAGTTAAGTTGTGCAAGGTAGTGGAAGCTTAGATTATTCCTGACAAGGATAAATATGTGTAAAGCAAAGAATCAATCAAAAACCGCATACACATCATCAAGAACCTAATCAAGGATGTACAACCAGCTCAAGAGGATGTTGAAAAACATTGTGTTTCCTTGGTGAATAGAAATGAATATTTTCCAAGAAAGCTTCTTGTTGATGATCACACATTTCTTCCAGCTAGCAAGATTATTCTACTATTCAAGGAAGCAATTTAGAAATAGGTAGAAGATGAGGTATTTTCACTAGCTTCAATGGACACTTTGTGTGATGTACAATTTATGTTGGATAATCTCAAAACACATCTTAATAGATGCAAGAAGGTTTATTTTTCTACAAATAAGTATGTCACGAAGGTTCATACCATTATTGATTCCACTTCAGGACTGGACAAGATAGTAATGCAGGAGATCTTAAAGAGATATGAAGATTTTCAAGCACAAATCAAGGAACAATAAATCTTTTTGGATTTCCAGAGATAGTTAGTTTCAATGCTTTATCACATTCTTTATGTAAATAGGAATTGGCATTTTTACATGTCTTTTTTTCCTCATGCAACTATATGTAAAAATGGAGATTTCTTCCTATAATCTTGGACATCACATTGAATAAGTCAAAAGTTAGTTATGCTATTTTCTAGAATAACTCTTAGCTCTCACCTATAAATAAGAGAGAGCTCTATTGTATTATTTACCTTTAATCTATTGCAATGAAGTGATGCCAAATTGTAAAGCAATTTTGAGACTATGAATTCATATTGTGATACTATATTCAATCAAGAAAGAAGGCGAACTTGCATACCAAATTTTGTGTTGGATCAATTTTGAATGAATGTGAATGTTCTTACGTCTTTCATATTGATTTATATTATTATATGATTGGATTAGTGGTATTTTATTAATTGTGGTTGAAGGGCGTTCATGTTGGATCTTACAGAATTTGTGCTATATCATTTACTTGGGATTGTGTATGTGTTATGAATATATTTTTGGTGAATAATCTTCAAGACTTTGTGCTTGGAATTATTCATTCTATTCATGGATCTGTTCGTGGTGTAGGTTGAAATACTTTTCCCTTTAATTTGCATCATTGGTTATTGAAGAAATCATCATTGAAGACAATGGAAAGACTTTGTGTTATCATTAGGTTTTTGGTTACAAATATTTTATTATGCTAGTATTCTTAGATTATGGTTTCACAAATTAAGAATATTGGAAATTACTACTTTAGTTATTACTTATAGTTGAAGAGCATCGCAAAGTAATTGTGTGGAACACTGTAAACATATTCTATGAAAGAAGAGAGAATTATTAATGTAACACACCCCCATGATTAGAATAGTGTAAATATTGTAAAGTTTAGAATAGTTTACTTGCATTCCATTAAGCAGTAAGAAGGGATCCTCCCCTTTCTGAGAGGAGACATTTTATGTCATCATAACTGTGGTTGAAATTCATGTTTTGTAATCCACAAAGGGATTACAGAATATTTATCCAACACATCCTAGATAGTGGCTTCCAACTTCTAGCACCAAGTTCTTCTTTACCAATCATTTTTTATTATGTATTCCATTTCTTGAAATTTTATTCTAGTTTATTGTAAATCAATAGTCTCTTATTTCACATTATATTTTAGCTTAGCTAGAAAATATCTTTTCACAAGATTGAAACGTCATATGTTAATTTGGTAATATTTACACTTTTGTATACAAAATAGTAGTAAAAATATTCTATTGTAAAAACTATATTTATCCTAGAGTAATATTAAATGGAAAATAAATGGTAATCATAAACTTAAAATATTTTTCTATAGTACACTTGTCATTTCCTTGCATGGGGGATTTAAATTTTGAATGTTATAGCTCATGAACTAAACAATAAAAAATTGGGTCGCAACAAAGAAAATTTATAAGTAGCACAAAGCACATGAACTATTTGTTTATGGGATCTTTATGCTTTACTTTTATATGTATATCTCAACATAGAAATAAGCATATATCTATATAAAATACAAGTCATTTTTTATCCATTTTTTTTGTGGAAAGCATGATATAACACTTATTTTCATAGGTATGTTCTTTGTGAGCTTACTTTGTTTAGGGTCCTTGACTATTTTGTTAGAAGTAAAGATCAGTTGTTCTCATAGATAAGCTAAATCTTTATCTCTTTGGTTACAATCTAATATATTGATTTTCTTCTATATTTTATAAGTCCTTTTTGATAAACCATTTTTAACATGTTTTAGAATCATGGCATTCCATGAAATCATATTTATTGTAACAATTTTATTAATTGTTCAAATCCTCAATGGATGATGCTTTAAATCCTATGTATTGCTAATTGCAAGTTAAGTCATTTGAAAACAATCCTTCAAATTCTTAACTTGCAAGTGGTGCATGGTTGGAAAAATGAGAGTGTAGATCAGTTATTGGCATTATTAAGTTCATTGTTACTAGCTAACTCCACATTGCCAACAAAATGAAGTCAATGTAAAAATAAAATTAGTAAGCTTCTTGGGGTATGAAAACATCCACACATGTGTGAATGGTTGTGTATTATTTCACAAAAATCTTGCAAATGAGAGTGAATGTCTGAAATGTCATGAATTGAGGTATAGACAAGGGTTGAAATCAGTTGTGGTTCCTACAAAGGTTCTTTGCCACTTTTTGATAATCCTGTGATTACTCTGAATGTATAGGTGCAGAGACATTGTTGAACCTATGCAGTGGCATGCCCAAAATAAGAGCACTGATGGAAAACAACGACATGTGCCTGATTCTAAGACATGGATGGAATTTGATAATAGATGGCCTAATTTTTCTCAAGATCCTCGTAATATAAGGTTGGGTTTGGCTCTAGATGGGGTGAACCCCTTGTCAGATCAAAGTACTAAATGGTCAACTTGGCCAGTGTCTCTAATAAATTATAACTTGCCTCCATGGTTACCAACTAAACGATTTTTCTTAATGTTATCTTTTATTATACCAAGAAAGAAAAGTGTGACTTCAAATATAATAGATGCTTATCTAGAGCCATTATGTGATGAGCTAATGGAATTGTGGAAAGGAATTGAAGCAATTCAATCTTTATAGTATTTTCATTCAATCAAATTCACTTTAGGAGCTTCCTTATTGTTTATGATTCATTATCTTCTTGCATATGGCACATTGTCTAGTCTCTCTATTCATGGATACCATGCATGTCATGTTTGCAACTTTAAGGATTTTGTGAGGCACTCAAGAAGTTTGTGTAAGTGTAGTTATTGTGGACATCATGATTACCTTAAAATGGATCATCCATATCATCAACAAAAAACACATTTCAATGGTCAAGAAGAGAATAATGAAGCACCATTGCTAATAATAGGTGATTACATTGTTGAGAATGGACAAAAAAGAATGCCATTTATTGAAAATGATGGAACTTCTGGTAGTAGATATGATCCATGTAGTGAAAGTAGTGTAAAATAGTTGTACATATTGTATAAGTTGCCATACTTTAAGGATATAGCCATTAGGCATATTGTTGACTTTATGCATACTAAGCAAAATAAAGCTTATGCTATTATAGAAACTCTTTGTGGTGCTCTTGATACTATTTCATCATATGAAGACTTTCAAGAAATAAAGATTCGTCGAAATAATTGGGTTGAAAAGTATAGAAAACCTAGTGCTCCTTATGTCTGTACAAAGGAACAACGTGCACAATTCTTATAGTTGATGTCTTAGACTCACTTTCCCACTAGATATGTAAGTAGTAGCATCAGAAGCCAAATAGACATTAATAGCTGAAGAGGCCTCAAGACCCATGACTATCATGTCATAATCAAGAATATTTTACCTATTATGGTAAATATATCAAGTTTGGCAAAGGGGCCAAGATTGGAAATTATAAGGTTGGGCCTAATATTAAAGAGAATGAGTTTACATGTATTATATCCTTCAAAATTTGATAGTTTGAGGGAGGAGGTTGTCGAAGTCCTTTGTCTATTGGAACGAGAATTTCCACCAACAATCTTTAACATTTGTATGCATCTTTTAATACATCTAGAATATGAACTAGAGCATTGTGACCTAGTAAGAATGAGATGGATGTATCCTATAGAATGATATATGAAGGTTTTGAAAAAAAAAGTTTGTACAAGGGAAAAACTAGAAGGCAACATGTTTGAGGGATATTCAATGCAAGAGGCCATGGAATTTTGCACAGAATATATGAAGGATTTTAAAAATCTCAATCGATGTGTATGAGATGATGATGAAGATGAGAGAGTTGCAGGTGAAGTATTAGAATGAAATGGATATTGCTTCAAGCTATCATATCAAGAAAGAAGTGCAGTACATGCCTTTATTCTTCAAAACACATCTTCATTCAATAAGTAGCACAAGTAAAAAAAAATTACACAATAATTTATTTACTTGATTGCATTTACACATTTATATTATTAATCTTACTATTTGTATGTCATTATTCCATGTAGAAAATATGAAGAAGAGAATCAAACTTGGATGCAACATCGACCTCAAAGGCGTAAATGTCATGATTTGATTAGAGCTGATTCTTTTCCAAAATTTGAAGAATGGATTGCTAATGCAATTAGTGATGCAAAAGAAGAAGGTCAAGATATAACAAAAAAGGAAAGTGAGCTTTCACGACCTCCACATTTATGGGCTATGTGTTTTAGTGGAATGTGGGCCTATGGTAGTCATTTAAGAGTGGAAGAAAAAGAAAAAGGAAAGACAAATTGTGATTGTGTTGTTAGTGTTGAATTTCTTCATGAAATTGAGAATAAATTTTATGTTGGATTCATCCAAGAAATTATTCAAGTGGATTTTGGTGAAAATAGTCCTATATTATTAAAATGTAAGTGGATCTGACCATCCACAATACAATTTGATGAGCATGGATTTGTATGTGCAAATACACAACAATTTTTATCAGAGACAGATGAGCCATATGTTTCCCCTCTTCAAATTAACCAATCATTTCTAATTGATGATGTAAGAAGCCCAGGTTGGTCATATGTCATTCAAACAGAGTCTCGTTCGAGATGAAATTTCATGGAAGTTGTTGATGTAATGCCTGATGGGAAATATGTTAATTTACAAGAAGCATTCAAAGAAGTGATGAAGACAATGAGGGATTGTTTGAAGAAGAGATTTTGATTGAAACTAATGAAGAAATAAGGAGAGATAATGTATTGCATGTCACAAATGAGGATGAGGAAGAAAATCAAGTAGATGTAGACATGAGTGATCAGGATTCTGATCTTGTTGGAAATCCAAATGATTATTGATGAGCCCCATTTTATGACCTTTTATGTAAGACTTTTATGTTGTTTTAAGACTATTTTATGTTTTAAGGACACAAACCTTCAAACTAGTACCTATTTCAAAGCTTTAATGTTGAACAAAGTTGTTATATGAATGCAATATGAATATATTTTCATATAAAAATGAGGATGCAATATGAATATGTTTTCATATATGAATGCAATATAAATATGTTTTCATATATAAATGTTGTATGCAATATGAATATGTATACCATCATTGCTTTACTTTGAAAATGATCTTTTCTTGACATCTCCTCTAGCCTATTTACTACTTTTATATATGTTCTTTATCACTATCATTGTTCTAGCATCCTTTATAAAAGCCATCATTGAAATACCATTGACTAAAATACCCACAACATCTAATGACTATTGTTGTTTGCAGTGATTTATACTTCATACATGTTTTAATGATTGTTCATTAAAACTAAGACCTCATAAAATTGTATTTGTGCAATTTCTGTTACAGTTAATTATCTTTGTATCAAATTGCTAATTTATAAATTATTATTTTTGTGGACATCAGGAAATGAAGAAAAAGAATTTAAGGTGCAAATTAGATGATAGTGATCGAAATGTTGAAATTCTAGTGACATATTATGAGCACCTTCGTGAAGAACGTGTGGCCAAGAATAATGAATAAATGTCTTGGTTTGAAAAACAAGCAAGTTGTAAATCCACTAAGTAGTAAACTATTTGTTTAATACGATTTAATGAAATTTTATAGGAAAGAGCTTTATGTATATAAGACATGATATGATATATATATATATATATATATATATATATATATATATATATATATTTGTGTTTTTACAGTCAAGAAAAAGAGAGTAGAGAAAATGTAGAGAGAAAACAAAAAGAAAGTAATGATACAGTGATGCTAGCTCGTAGAAGCCAACACTTTTGTGATTCAACAAATGAAGTTGGTGAAAAAAATAGTTGTGATGAAGTGAAATCTGCTGAGACCACTATTGATCTACCTACTCATGCCACATGTGATGTGGCTAAGGAGCATGAAGTTCCAGTTAATCAAAGTCATGAAGAGATTTTGTTTGCATCTGATGTGCCCGAGAGCGCACTTGTCGCGTCTACAAATTTTGAAGGAAGTAGTGGATCAACCAAAAATATTTGTAGTGGTGAAATAGAAGATGTGCCTGCTTATGTTAAAAGACAAAGATTGAGTCAAGATTTATATAGATCTACAAAGAGGAATGCAAAAGAAAGAATATTAGAAGGGAAGAAGCCATTCTTGGTTGAGGTATCAAGAGATGGTGAACCCATTGGGAAAAATGTTTCAAGGTGGGCCTTTGAGTTGGGCATAAGATGTAGGGCCCATTTGGATATCTGCAAATCAAATTTTGTAGAGAAAGATCCATGAAATGTGGAATATGTTATACAAAAATATGAAAATTCCTTTGACACTGTTGGTGGAAAAATCTCTAGAAAATATTACAAGCACAAGATGAGACTTCTAATGAATAGTTTTAGATACAACTGTAGAAAAAAAAATCATGGAGGGAAAAGAGATGTTAGACTCCACTCTATCTCCCAAATAGTGGGAGGCATTGAAACAAAGTGTGTGTTTTGAAGAATATTTGACAAGGAGTAACAGAGGCAAGAGAGCAAGAGATAATGTGAGGACTAAATATACATTTGGCCGAGATGGGTTGCAGGCCAAAATGGACAAATTTGAAGTATATGGATTTTTGGTTCAATTTATATTGTGTTATTTATTTCAATTTTTTTATTGAACTGACTATATGTTGAAATTGACATTGTATTTTAGGTGGAAAACAATAATAGAGAAGTAAGTGTAGAAGATGTTTTCAATTAAATGGTAGCACTAGATCATAATAAATCTAATACTAGTAACAAGAGGAAATGTAGTTTGTCAACAAATATTTCACAACCATCTGTCGAACACCCAATAAGAGCCTCTCCAAATCATGTCAAATCAAATGAAGAGTACCAATATATAATGAGTTTCTTAAACTATCTCACTGAGAAAGTTTCACAGTTGGTTGCCTCTATTAAGCCTATAGTTTCTACATGGAATGACCATAATTCCATGGGTTCAGATCAAGTAAGAGGCTATCCATCAATATTTTGATTCTCAACTATATCCTATTTATATTGTATTCTAAAGATGTTTGTAAATTTCATAAATTTTTTCCACAACATGCCTTTATAAAATTACTCTTGTGATCTCCAGGAAAAGTATTATGATCATATATAGAATAGCGAATCTATGAAATTTTTCCTTTTGTTTCATTGAAATCCATTGTGACAGTCCTAAATGTTGTGATAGTGAGTTTTATGAAAAAATAACTATGAGATCAATGAATGATCTGTTAGGTCTCAGAAGTGTAGGTTTTTAAACCATAAGGGGGTGTCAATCCCTTAATAAACCTTTGGCCCATGAAAAAGGTAAATGAAACTGATTCCCCTGATATATATTAATTCCTAATAATCCATGGTTATATCGAGCCATCGGGGGAACGCAAAGATTCGTTCCACCAATGTTCATGTGTTACAATGATGTGCTTGCTTTTTTTGACTCTATTGGTCTATCGAGGATGACACCTTAGGAGTCAGTCTGATAGGGTATTGTTACACTGATACTAGGTTATTAATTGCTTTCATTGGGGGAATGCAAACATCTATTATATCGAGCCATTGGGGGAATGTAAACATTCATTCCACCAATGTTCATGTGTTACAACGATGTGCTTGCTTTTGTTGACTCTATCAGTCTATCGGGGAGGATGTCTTAGGAGTCAGCTTGATAGGGTATTGTTACACTGATACTAGGTTATTAACTACTTTCATCAGGCCATCGGTGAGGCTATGATGGGGGTTCCACTAATGAGGCATTGTTAGGCTGATAGTGCTAATTTTTATTTAGGAACGAGGAAAGATTATGGAGTCTCAAACTCATTTATGGGTGTGATAATTTTGAAATGTGGGCCACATAAGCAGAAATCTACAAACAATCTTGATTAATCCCAATTTTTAAAAAATTTGCAAGCTTTTAGCCAATCATCCATAGCTTGTTTGAAAGCACCTATTTTAGGATTTTAGCCATAGTATAAATGCAATGAACTATTTGATAAAATGCTTTGATAGAAATGTATGAAAAATGTGTTAGCATAGACAAGGCAATGAACTCTTTGAAAAAATGCCTCAAAGAAATGAGGTCTCATGGTGATGGAATGCCATGACAATCAAAATCAATCAAATTGATTTTCATGGCATTCCATCACCATAAGACCTCATTTCTTTGAGGCATTTTTTCAAAGAGTTCAATGCTTTGCCTATGCTATTGCTTACTATTATGCTTTTGATATATTTTTTCAAAGCATCCATAGCTTGTTTGAAAGCACTTGTTTTTAGGTTTTAGCCATATCAACAAGGTAGTGAAAATTTGACAAAATTTAGCATAGACAAGGCAAATGAACTCTTGAAAAAATGCCTCAAAGAAATGTGATCTCATAGAATGCCATCATGACAAGCAAATGCAATTGGCTTGCTCCTAGTTATTAGTTATACAATGTGAAGTAATTGTATAACTCCTTAGGTTGACTTTGTAAAAACTATATTGTAATTGAAATTTTCTCATCTACCATCTAGTTATTAGTTATGCAATGTGAAGTAATGCTTTGAGTTTGAAAGATGTGCAATGCAATGTAATCAACGATATGAAATATAAACTAAAAAATCTAGTTTTTACAATTCATTACTTAAAATATTTATTGTATTTACTCTCTATATCTCGGCTATGGAATGCTCTTCAATTTCAAAAAATAGTTTTTATCTCTTGTTCTACAATTTTTACCATTTTCTTTAAATCTAATTTTTTCCTAATTTTTTCTAGACTTTTTCCTGATTTTTTCAAAAAATCTTATACTTTTGGTTTGCCAAATTTTTTCCCAAAATATTTTTGCTGCTATGGATCATAAAGAAATAATAAAACTCTTGAAATTATGTTTTTTTCTCATAAATTTCTGATTATTTGCAGTTCCAAGCTTCTGTACTTGTCCGTACAGGGTTTCCTTGTTCTCTTTTGCATTGAACTAGGTGGTTCGGTGAGTTAACTTCAATTTGTTTATGATTTGGTGGACTCTTGAATAGTTTTGTGCATTTTGTAGTCAAACTACTAAAACAGGTCTGTAAAGATAGATTTGAGGGTTTGTGAGTCTACAAAAATGGATTTTTACCCATTCCACCTATTGTGACTTGCATGCTTGGAAAGACTCTGTTGACTTTTTTTTTACATGACTTACTCATCTAGATATATTTTTTTTCTTGATGGTTAAACTACATGTAGAGCAATTTTATCAAAGCATCATGAAAACAAGAACACCTTGATGTTAATCATAGTTGTGTTGAAGTTGAGATAATATAATAGCTGTTGTGGACAAAAAATTATAGTTTTTGCATTCTTTACTTGACTTAGATTAACTTTGCATGATGATTAAACCACATGTAGGGAAATTATATGAAAGCAGAACAAAAAGTAAAAGACCATGTCAATAGAGCTCTCCACAAAGCTACACAATTTGAGGAAAATGTTGGCAGTGATTATGTTGAATTCGAGGAGTATATGCATGATATTGATCATAGTACTACTGGTGCTGAACTTGAGGTGAGTGCTATGAAACATTAGTTTCCCTTGATTCTAAAACCCTTCATCTATTAATGATTTTTATGATCGCAAATAGTGAACAAGCTTATAAAATAGTGAATAGACAACTCAAACATTGAATGTAACCCGTAGAACAATCATTATACCTACTTTATCACTTTTCAGTGGGGATTGTTGGCACTTCAATACTTTATGATGCTTGACTATGTTTTAGGGCATTGTAATTGATCTTTTCAACATTTTGAACTTAACATGCTGCTTCTTTCATTGGATGATACATGTTTTTCTTTCCTTCATGGATTTGTTGTTAACTCTTCATTATAGTTGTTACTAAAAAAATGTTTCTATTGATATTCTTGCCACTTTCTCTTAATTTCTTCTTGTTGTTTAGTAATGATATTGCTACTCAATCCATTAAACTCATTGTTACATCCATAAAACTCGTTGCCCTTGCACTAAACTAACTACTACAATCATGAAACTCATTGCTACTACTACTTGTTCATTGGACATCATTATTGACTTCTTTTTGCATACTCTTACACTATTTCCTAATAGTGAAAGGCTCTTTCTCTATTGTTTATGTGACCTCTACATCCAACCTTATTTATTACTCATTTACTGCAGCTATGAAAGCAACAAAGAAAGACTGCATTGTTTCCTCAATGACTGCTCTTAATGGTTGTCACATGTTTCCTTGATACATTTTTTTCTTTGTTCTTCTTTTATATATCATCATTGGCAAGGTTATGTTGACTGCATGGGTTATGTTTCAAAGCTTTAATGCCACTATTTTTGTAAATCCCAATGTATTTCACCTTCACCTTGCAACAGTAGTAGTGGTTATCTCATATTGCATTCTTTTTTTTTGTGCATTAGCTACCTTTTTTATGTGTAATAGTGTTGTCATAACCTTATATGTGTCTAGTATGTGCACATGGTAATGTAGTGTTTATATTTGTGGCCTTTGTATCTGATTAGCATGAAGCTAATAGTAACATTGTAAGCACTGCTATGAGTGTTAGTTTTTTAGTAAAATAGATTGATCATTGCAATTATTTTTGAAAATTTCCTTTTACAATTATTTTAACACACACATGCAAGTACTATTTAAGTAATGGTTGTTTTATTATGCAAACAAGGATAATCATTACCTATCTAACATAATATATTTTTTTTCTTTTTGTAGAAATGTATTAATGATAAACTCAAAGAAGGGGAAGTTAGGGTGTTGGATCCATTTGCTAGTGATGATATGGGCATTGGGCAGATTCACTCCCTATCTATTGTACATGGAGTCAACTTGAAAGGAATAGGAGATACAAATATAAACATTTTAAAGGTCACAAGTAACATACCCCTTGTTTATGAAGAAAAAATAGATGGATTTGTTCATTTAGACGAGAAAGATGAAATCTTCACACAGTTGCCACTAAAATATTTGCAAAAAATGACATAGTTGAACATGTTTATCATGTACTGGTTAATGTTAGACATCTTGGATCACTACTTTATGTAGTATTTTGAATGTGTTGTTGAGGGATCTTAATTTCTATGGTGTATTTGAAAGAGTTGGAAACTCTTAGACAACATTGACATTTTTCATTATATTTACATATATACTCTTAGACAACTTTGACATCTTGTAACTTGATATATATATATATATGCATTAAACATTTTATTGCAGATTACCTTTATTTATCATGATGTTGAATAAATATTTTAATTCTAGCATGTTGTAGCTTGTTCGTATATATAATATTTTTATTTTCTTCTATGTTTTAGTTCAAGTTTAATATTATGTTAGTTTTGCATTATAAAATTTATGGTATTTAATAAATTATTCATTTCATGACTATATTTACTACCAATTAATGGAAACCAATAAATAAAAATGACTAAATTAATGACTAAAGTAAATATGAGTAAATTAATGACTAAATAAATCACTACCATGACTAAATAAATGACTAAATGAATGATTAAATCAATGACTAAATCGATGACCAAATCAATGACCAAATTAATGACTACAATCAATGAGTAAATAAATGACTAAATAAATGACCAGTTAACAACAATCAATGACTAAATTAATGACTAAATCAATGAATAAATCAATGACCAAATCAATGACCAAATCAATGACTAAATAAATGACTAAAATTGTTTAGTTATAAATTTGGTCACGTTATAAATGACTGCAGATAAACTACTAATAGTCACTTGACTAAAATTAGTCATTTATAGCAATTTTTAGTAGTTTATTTAGTCATATATTATTGTTGTGTACTAGTGTTTATTTATGCATCATTTTTGTCAAAAACCAATGTTTAGTATTTCTTACTTTAGTTTTTAACCATTCATTAAAATTTCAAATAAATTACATTTTATAAACTAGACTCCATTTTACACTATTCAAAAATTAGTTTCAAAATTATAGGGGTAGCACAACCAAATTTGTCTTTTAGGATGTGTCCACTTTCAAAATTAATAAAAAATCATATATTTATGAAAAAAATATCAAAAAATTTGGGCATAAACTACATGTTAGCTAATTTATCACTAAAGTGAATTTTAAAATAACAAAAAAAATTTAACCTTTTGAGGGATCTATAATAGATGCTATATTATTTTTCTTGACAAAAATAACACCAATTTTTGTGGCTGCCTTTTTTTAACCCCATAATCTCTACCATTTAAAACAAAAAGAGTAGTTTAGAAAGTATGCACAAAGCAATATGACCCTTGTTTTTGTTGCATCTTAAAACTTTGAGTGTAACAATCCTCAATTTCTCATCCAAAGTCAATATTTCCTTATTTCAAAAAAAAGTAGCCACTTGAGACCCCTTTTTGGCCCATCATCTTTGTGCACTTACCCTACTTTGGAGACAACTTGTTATTCTTTGTTCATTGCTTCAATGAAAATTTTCCTATAAGGTCCCAATCTCATGAAAACCCAATCCCCAACTTCAAAACTTATTTCACTATGATATTAGTTCACCTATTCCTTCATTCAATTTTACGCCATAGATAGATTCTCTTAAGTCCTAAAAGTACTTGGTGATGAAACATGTGATCCTCCACTACTTGAAATATTGGTGACATGTTCAATAATAATGTGATGGAAGGAGGATGATATCCATATAATTCCATAAATAAAGACATTTTTTATGAAATATGGAAGAAATTATTATACCACCATTCTACTAATGGTAGCCAATCAACACATTCAAACTATTTAACTAAAGTTAGAAAATTTAGATATCCTTCCAAACACTTATTCACAACCTTCATTTTCTCATCAAATTGAGAATTGTATGAAGAACTAAGAGCCAATTAAGTACCCAAAAATTTGAATAGATCTGTTCAAAAGTTACTAGTAAATATAGGATCATAGTCATTAACAATAAACATAGGTATACTGTATAGCTTTTGAATATTCTCCAAAAAATATATTTCCACTATACTTGTAAAATGACGTGATAATGCAATAAAATATGCATATTTTGTGAGGAGATCCACTACTACCATGATGGAATTCTTACCACTAGATCTCGAAAGCCCTATGATGAAGTCCATGGAGACCACTTCCAAATGTTGGCTAGGAATAACTAAGGCCTGCAAGAGCCCAACTATCCTAATTGTCTCCCCTTTATTTCTTTGAAAAACCAAATATTCTACCACAAAATATTGAACATATCCTTTTAGCTCTTCCCAAAAGAAGTCTCTCTTGACTTGATGGTATATCTTCAAAAATATTGAATGACCACCAATTGGAGAATCATGAAGCTATATGATAATATTTTGTTTGAGAGAGGAATTCTTGCAAAGATACAACTGCTCTTTATACCACAAAGTATCTCCCTTCTAGAAAAACTTGTATAAACTACTAGGATCACTCTATAATTGTTGAATGATATTACTTGTAGCAACATCATTCTACCAATATTATTTGGCTTCTACTACCCAATCTTCTTGTAATATTGAAATGGAACACAATAAAGTTTAATCCTTCTCATCCTTCCTTGATAATGCATCTACCGCAAAAATTTCCTTCCATTTCTTATATACAATCTCAAAATCATATGCCAAAATCATAGTGACCCATTTTTATTGCTATTCAAGAGGTAATCTTTGTTCCAAAAAATATTTTAGGCTATCATGATCTATCTTAACCTTGAAGTGTCTAACCTTTAGATAATCCCTCCATTGTTTTATTTCATGAAAAATAGCTAGCATTTCCTTCTCATAAATAAGTTTGATTATATTCTTACCCTTTAATTGATGACTCTCAAAAGAAATGGGTTGACCCTCCTACATGAGAAATACTCCTATACCATTTCTTGTAGAATCACATTCCACAATAAATTCCTTAATGAAATCGATAGTTACAAACATTGGATTTATGTGCATGTAGGCTCCTTCAAAATTGAAAATTCTAAATTACCAATATTTTTCCAATGAAAATAATCCTTCTTCAATAAAGTTGTTAGGGGTACTACTATACATATATAATTCTTCACAAATATTCTATTGTATCTAGTCAATCCGAAGAAAGCTACCAATTTATTAATGGTTTTGGGAATATTCCATTCCATGATAGCCTTAATTTTTTTACGATCCACCTTTAATCATTAATGTGAAACTATGTGTCCCAAGTACTCAACCTCATTGAGACCAAAATAATACTTGGGTGACTTAGTATAGAGTTGATGGTCTTCAAGGAATTGCAATAATTGATCTATATGTTGTAGGTTTTCTTACCATGGCTTGCTATAAATCAATATATCATCAAAGAGCACTAATACAAACTTCCTCAATAATTTCTTAAAGATGGAATTCATCAAAATTTTAAATGTAGATGATGCACTGTTAAGACAATATGAAATCACCAAAAACTCATAATGACCCTCATGGGTCCTAAATTTTATCTTACAAATATCTTATTCCTTAATTTGAATTCAGTTATAGCTTGATCTAAGATCTAGCTTTGTGAAATATATAGCTCCATTCAATTTATCTAGCAAATAATCAATTATCGTAATACAAAATTTATCTTTGATGGTGTACATGTTGAGTACTATATAGTATGGTCACATGTGCCAAGTTTCATCATTGTTACACACCATCATTATGGGTGAGGAGTATGCACTTTGGCTATGCTTGATAATTCCTACCTCTAACATATCCTAAACAATCTTTTCTATCTCACTTTTTTGTATACATGGGTATTATTAGACTTGATGTTGGATGGTTGGATACCTAGAACTAGTTTTGTGGTATGATCATGATCCTTCTTATGAGTAATTCCTTTAGGAATATCTCCAAAAACCATTGAGTGATGATCAATTATTGCTTGTAAATCTAGATGGGTGGGATAATTAGATTGAGAGACTTCTAAAGTACATAACTGGGCCACAAATCCATCAACTCCTTTCTTAAGCAACTTCTACATTCTATCAGAACTTACCATTTGTGGTTACTTTTCCTTTAACCCTCTTATCTCTATTGTGTTTCCTTTTGATTGAAATCTTCTGAATAGTTCTTGGAAGTTCAACTTAGTTGTTCCCAAAGTAGTAAGCCATTCTACTCCCAAAACAATATCTATTGTACCTATGGAGATAGCATGCATTGAGCTCTCAAGGTGATAATAACCCATGGATAATTTAATTCTATGGCACTTTCTAGAACAACTAACAGTACAACCATATACAATCAAGACTTGAAACTCTAGAGCTAGATATATAAAATAATTTAGGTGACTAGCCAGGTTTTTAGTGATGAAATTATGAGGACTACTCAAGTTGATCAACATTGTTACTTTCTACTTCTTTAATAAATCCACTACCTTGAGAGTATGTGGAGCACTAAAACCTAAAATTGTATGAAAAAAATGATTAGTTCAAAATCATGTGACTCACCATCTAACTCACTTTTAGCCTCTAATATTGGTTCCTCCTCTTATTCCTCACTCAAACCTTCAATACAAAATAATTTATTTTCACTACATTTGTGTCCTCATCTTCAGTTTAATTCATAATTGAAACACGACCAATTTTTTATATCTTCTCCTTAATTTGTTGTGGTCTCAACCTAGTAGGTTGAGGGAGAGAAGGTTTTTAATATCCTTTATCTCTAATAACATTGGCCCCTTTCTTTCTAGGAATAAAATACTTCTCCTCTACCTTGTGTGCTAAGATAAAAGACTTAGATATAGAGCTAGGAAAAAATATGCATACCTCATGTTGAATGTGATCCTTAGGGTCCCACCCAAAAATAAATCATTAAATTCTCCTTTGTAATTATATCCACTCTTAAGGATATATTTTTGAATCATTGAATATAATCCTTGAATGATCCTATATTTTGAAGTTTATCCAACTAACTAAAGAAGTTGTCTATCACACTATTACTATACTATGATTAATAATCTCCTCCATAAAAACTAACAATGAGATAGTGAGCCCCATTTTTTTTTAATGAGTGCAAAGCCATCAACACGAAATGTATTGATCTAGTTCTAGGTGTAAGGAATACATTGTGACCTTTTATCCATTTGGGACTTGAAGTACATAAAAAAATCCCCATTTATTTTATCTATGTTAGTGGATCCTTTCCATGAAACTTTTGCATATCCACCTTTAGTATAAAATTCCTAGATCCCATATGAGTATTAAATTTGGATCAAGACTAGTTGACTTGGATGATTCACTTTGGTTGCAAGCTTGAGATCTCCTTTTTTGGTCCCCTCATATAATCACTTAACATGCTTCATATATTTGATATATCTCCTCTTAGGCCACTCATCTCCATCTTCACGAATGAATTTTCTTCCTTAAACTTGTTGATTTCTTCATTGGGAGTAATATCCTCTATTATTATTTCTTCCTTATTGAGATACTTTCCTAGTGTGACAACATTTTTTTCCCTCTTATTTTAGGCCCCATCATGATGGAAACCACTAATTTTGAAACAAATCACACAAATGAAAATTAAATTCTCTAAAAATTTAGTGGAACTTACTATGGCCAAGATACAACTTACCAAGAAAAAACTCCAAGAAATTAGTATATTTTCAACCTTGAGACAAAATTTGTTTAAAAGCTAATTTTGCAATAAATCACTTATTTCTACTTTAATTTCTCTAAAAACTAGATTTTATTCTTCCCTATTATGTCTTCAAAACCTCACTAAAAGTTATAAACCAAGTCTCATGAATAAGTGAGATGTGAGCTTTATAAATAAATTAGGTATAAACCATAATTCTATAATAAATCCATCAAAATTTCTCTAATTATTCTAAACTTTGTATTGTTGCTTCTTGAATGTGTTCTTCAAAAACCCTTTAAAAATTAGAGAAAATTTCATCAAATTCGAAAAGATATGCTCTTCCCAAAATGACATCCAATATTAAGAAAATGCTTTGCCTCATTAGTGCTAAGATCATGCTCTAATACCACTTGTAATGAAATAACTTTCATAGTAGAATAATATTATAATAAATATGCTATAAATAATTTATACTAATTGAGAATAACAAGCCACTTTGAGGGGGAAAACCTCCAAATATCTCAAATGAGAACATAATTCATAATATGATGATGGAATACGACTCATTGCCTCCTATATATACATTATTTATGCCTAGGATATCACCCAAAATGACTTAGATGACTATATATAAGCCTTAGTCCAACCTAATTAACTAAATAACAATATACTAATAATAATATGACTTAATTAAGAGTTAAGATAGGCACAAGCCAACTATTATTAACCCAGTATACTTGAATATTAAAGCAATAGAAAATTACCACTTAATTAATAACTCTCAAACCATTGTATCTTAATAGATTGATTTGTATCCTAATAAACATTGGGAGAAACTATATCCTATCCCTATACCTTAATCCTAGGCTCTTCATGCTCTGAATTTCTATTTGGGAGTGGGACATAAATCAATGCACAAAAAGAGAAAATAAATAAATGGATTCATGACTTTTCATAATCTTTTTCTTCATAAAGTAACTTTTTTTAAATTATTTTCAAAAAAAAAAAACTCTAAAATTTTCTAGACCACCATTGATTAGTGCTTAAATTTTCAAAATTTAAACATATAGTTTGGTTTCAAATATGCATTAAACTCTTTTGTAATAAAATTTCGAACCCAACTTTCAAAAAAAATCCATAACCATAGCTTAAAATTGAGCATTACAAAAATTCACAATAATAAATAATCTAAAAGATTATGCAAAGAATTAAGATAAAATTTATGCCATATACTACCATAAGTGTACCTATGACCAAACACGGAATAAGAAAGATTCGGAAATAAAAGATAGTTGATATACTTTTAGAAACTTATGTTGTCATTGATGTCAACAAAGTGTTGTTGCATCAATGTCAACTCTTGAGGAAAAAAGTGTGTTGGTTGCATTGTGTTGTCATTAGTATTGTCACTTGGGTCAAACTCTAATGTATAAATGATTAGTAATGCCTTGTGGATATCAACCTCTTGTGTGGTTGAGATGCTAAGAAAGTGTTGTAGATGTTGAGATGGTGTTTGTAGTGCTTGCTTTCCAAGTGTTTTTGAGAAAATATGAATAAAGGAGAGTTCAATGTGGTAGAGTGGTGTTCTAATATATGCTCCACATTTCCTCAATATTAAAGCTATGCTTATGTGATTCAAATATGTTGATAAGAGGTATTTATAGGCGTTATATCTAGATTTTCCTATTCTGGATAGTTCGGTAGAGGAAGTTGTGTTCACTAGTGTGTGAACTATGAATCAATGTTGTTTGGGAGAAATGGAATTTCTTTTCATTTCTCCACATTCTTGGTGTTTCCAATGAATTTTCTAGTTTCTCCAAAAGGGTAGCTACTCCTTATGATTAGAGACCCTAGGTCAGTGGCCAATGAATAGGAGATGATTGGCAAGGTTCTCCTCTACACTTTAGGCTTTGCAAGACCAAGGTGGGTATCCCTATTTGTTAAAGTAGATCATCACACTACAATGGTGGAAGGACTTTGATGGGATAAATTATCTATGCAACCTTCTATGTTGTCAATGAATTTTGGTAGTGTGGAAAGGAGAAACATGAAACATGAAAGAAAATCTTAACTAAGAAAGTAGGGAAATGTTTTTTATTTAAAGATTTGATTCTTCCCTAGCTTCAAACTTTGTGAATCTCCTTGACCAATTACTTATCCATACATATATAGTTAGGAATGAAATAAATTCCTACAATAGACCAACCATGGTTTCTCATAAACATACTACCTTGCCGTATGAAAGCAACAAGAAGACAACACCATCACATTACTTATTAATCCACATTGCATCAACAATACCTCCACTATCTCTATGCAAGAAATTACACCACTCCTTAAATTATATGCAAGCACATAATTAATTCAAACCAAAAATGTGCTTGAATTATCAAAATAACTCTTGATTACTTTTATTTAAAAGATAATATGTATAATATTTGGAGAACATGATAGATTGGGATTTAGATTTGAGACAAAACACAATGTGCATTACAGTCATCTATTGTTATTATAGGGAATAGCTTAAAGAATTCCCCATCTATGTCATAAGGACTTACCCTATTCAACTTGATTCAATAAAATACTTACAAAAACCTAGAAAATAGAATCACAGAATGGAAACACTACACCAAACCCATCAAATTGGAGAGTAGAAGTCAGAACACAAAAAAAAACAAAAAAAAATCCTTTATAGTGCACGCATAACTCCAATTTGAATTCATACCCTAACCCTAACTCAATTAGAGTTACAAGGAGGATTAAATCTTATTTGATTATAAAAATTTGAAAACTCCCCCCAAAAAAAAAGCAACAACTAGCCATAAAGTCCCTTAACACCTCAAGCAAACTCTAGCTTGATGGCTCTCATGAATGCAAGTATGGGCTCCTAGGAAATCCACGATCAGAATCGGGATAAACATACCTTGACAAAGACATTGACCTCTGCAACACTTCAAAATGAATAAATGGCACTGCTCAACAATAAATTTTGCTTTGGAGAAGCATAGGATTTTAATCTAGAGTCGTTTTGATTTGATCTGGTAGCTAAAATGTAGATACACCATTATTGCTTTGTGTTTACCCACAAAATGAGGTAGCTAGTTGTTACACTTTGAATTTTTCCATCAGATGTGAGATGAAAAACCATGATCAGATCCCCAATAGAATTTAAAACATCACCTTTGATCTCCACCTTTGAAACCAAGTTTTTGATCACCTAAAAATTGCATAACCATTGTCGAAAGGAAAGCAACATATTGGCATAACAACTTTTTGAGTCCCTTCAATGCAAAAAAATCTTCCACCTATCAACCCCTTGATGTCACCTTCACCTGCATTATCTATTCATTTCCCATCAGAAGAACCACCCTATCGCCTCACTTCACAACAATGATGTGAAGCAACCAAGTGATATATCACCATGTGTCTGATGGAACCACAAAATACCATGTCAATCACCATCAAGGTGAGACAATTTAGAGTCTTCCCGATGGAATGAAAACATACATCAGCCTTGACCCACATTGGGTTGCACCACACCACATGTTCACCTCCCCACTCCCCCTTTGGAAGATAGGAGATGCTAGTGGGTCCCTCATAGGCTAGCGAGGAACAATCAAGATTAACCCAAACCACCTCATCTCAACTGTTGATCACACAAGACCCAATGCTCACTACCTTCTCATGATAATGGACCCTACTTACTAATAAGACATGTGGAACCTAACCTCTAGCCCATTGGAATATTTTAACAAATATTAAAACCCAATGGATGAGTGAGAAATGGTCAAGATCAAATCACTTAGATCCAACTACCCATATTAAAATCTTAAACCTATACATGTGAAATGTTAGCAACTTAAAAGTTGGCCTTGGCTAGGTTAATGAGAGATAGGGACATAAACCTTAGGCCAATACTTTAGACCAATGAAAAAATATTAAATCTGGACATAGGGACATTGGATAATATTAAAAGGTTTATGACCCACTCAATATGAACATGATTTATAATGAATCAATGGGTAACAATTGGGAATATTAAGCTCAAGGAGCTAGTAACGAGACATATTTAATGGCTCAAGATATGACTTAGAAAATTGAGAAATGGGTAAAATAGGTCAATGAGCAGATAGAAATAAAGACCAAGGCATGGAAAAATTAGGGTTTTAGGAGGGTTTAATCCTTGTACATAATTTATAACCGTAATTAGATACAATTGAGGAGTTTCAAAACCTCAAGAATCTAAAAATTTCATAAATAGCCATGGATTTTGCAAGTTGCACTAGTGGCTCCAGTTGGGGAGGTCTATTTGATAAAATAAAGTGAGAATTTAGATCTCTGGAGAAGAAAACCATGCCTTGTCCTTTGGGAAATGCAGTCACCCCAATCTTTCAAGCCTCGTTTGATAGCTCTAGGCCATGAAATGGAAAACAAGAAGTCAACACTTACCCCTAAAATACACCAATATGCTAAAGGAATTGATCTCCTTCAACCAATAATTATTTATGTCATGCCATAGTAGCACAAGTAGCCTCTTCCCGCAAAAAAAATATTTGGTTCCCTTTGAACAAGTGAGAACCCGCTCCATGTTTGGATTTTTTGTTACATGGTAACCACATTGTATAGGCCACCACACTACCACCCATTGCATTTTTCAATTTTGTAGCAAGTGAAAAAAACTAACACTAATCAACACCATATGAAACCATAGTTTCTTCATATATTTTGACGCTCTCATATGAATCAAGGAAAAAGGAAAATGCCTCCAATTCACATGGAAAAGAAAAATATGCCATATCATCATGCTAACATCTAGAGGGAAACTCATCCTCAAACAAGTCAAATTGGAAACTTTGAAGCTCAAGCACAAAGGGGAAATGAGCAACCAAAAAATTATTACCTTGTTGTTGCTCATCAAAACTACAAGAAGCATGCTTGGAGTCATCCATGTTGATGTAGGCCTCATCATCACATCCATTCAAATAATGATACATTTCATGTGAAGAGTTATACTTTGCAAATTGTCTCTCTTCTTCATCCTCTTTGCAATCTGTTGAGGAATATGCATCACAAAAATTAGAATTATGATACACATCTGTGGAACTTACCCAAAAAATAGTATTCTTCCATTACCGCTTTGAAGTCCACTACTCATGAGGAAGACTATGAGTTGCACCCCCTAAAAAAGAGTTTTCATAGGAATCCATATGAATTACACAACCATACTCCTCAAGTTCAAACTCATCATAAATAACATCTTTAGTTGTACTAACATTTATCTTTTAATTAACAAGTGTGTCTTGATGGAATGGCAGAACACGAGTGTGAGCATGGGTGGGAGAAAAGGAGTTTCAAAATTCAAAGAAATGGAAAAGGAATCAGAACAAGTTCGGGAAATCTACAGCTGAATCAGGAGCTAGAGTCACGTCAAAAGCAAGGTAAGGATGACCAGGATGATGTGGACTTCAGAAACAAAATACAGGTGGAACTTGGGGGAAAGGAAAATTTGGAGATTAACCCTGCAACATCTCCCGGTAAAAACGAGAAAGCTAAAGGGGGTGTGGGGACCACAGTAGGCATAGGAGGTAATCGTAAACCCCGAAATTCTCTGTTCAGGATAAAACCTAACGGAAAATCTTCTTTCCCTCCAATGCAAAACATTTTGTCTCCAGTAGGAGGTAAGTTTTCTATCTCTATTATAGATCTGCTCATTGACCATAATATAGCTCTTATGGATCAAACTCTGGTAGGAAAGTTTATGGGCCCTAGACCAAATATCGAAGTGGTCAGGGAGTTTGTTAAAAATAAATGGAGAACTAGTGGGAAAGTTTCAGTTGTTGCTCTTCCAAAGGGTTTTTTTGCATTTTATTTTACTTGCAAAGAGGACATCATGGTTGTTAGAATTGGTGGCCCCTGGGTGATAGGGAAATCATCCCTGGCCCTAAAGAAGTGGTCTTCCAACTTAGATCTATCGGACTCCATCTTTGATAATGTCCCAGTTTGGGTTAGACTTCCAAGCCTGCCCTTGGAGTATTGGAGTGAAGATATCTTTCATGGTATTGCAAGCTCCTTTGGGGAGATTCTCTCTATTGATTCAATGACAGTGGCTAGAAAGAGAATGGTCTTTGCGAGGATATGTGTGGGAGTATCCCAGGAAGCAGATCTTCCATCCTTGAACGAGATTCAATCTAAACTGGGATCCTAGGTGCAGAATATAGAGTTTGAAACCATTCCGTTTGCCTGCTTCAAGTGTAGGAAATCTGGTCACTGGGCAAAAAAATGCCACCTCAGAGAAAGAAAAACAAGCAAGACTTAGAAAAAAGGAGTGGAAAAAAATAATGATTCAGGAGGAGAAAGAAAGGAAAACAATGAGCAGGTATTGGAAAATATTGTGTCTAAAACTCAAAGAATTTGTCCAAAGATTGAAGTGGTTATGGAACCTAAAGGTGAGATCCCTTATGATCTTCATCACATGAATCTTGTTAAGATGTCCCCATCAAAGGAAAGGGAGTCCGATGATGACACCTTAGTTGGTGAAGGTGATCTGAACCTTTCTACCTCCTCATCCCAAATGACAATCCCTTCTGACAGAAATGAAGTTTTTCTGGGTCTGGAGGATATTCCTAATGAGGGCTTGTCCCTAGAATTGAACATTCCTTTTCCATCCTTGTCCCCTAATAATCTTCCCCCTCAAGGAGTAGTGTATGTGACAGATCCTAACTCCCCAGATAGGGTTTTGGATTCCCTTGAAAACATGAATCACACAGCAGATTTGTCCAGTAATATCTTGTCTGGTCAAAAGAACGGTAACATGGACACTTTACCCTGAGAACAAAGGATACCAAATGATAAGGACTGGGAATCTAGTAGAGAGACAGATAGCCAAGAAGGGATTGATAAAGAGGAGAATATATCAAAGAAGAAAAAAGAAAAAAATACTCAGTGGAAGACCCCAAGTATCATTTCTACCATATCAAGAGTCAAGGTAGACTATGGAGTAGTAAAGAACTCAAGAGGTAAAAAGTCTTCAAAAAAGAAAAGAGAGTTGAACAACTTTCAGGATATTGCGGATGGGTCTCAAAAAACCATCCCGGAATGTCTTAACTCCCCTGGTATATAATGAAGATTATGTCCAGGAATATCAGGGGACTCAATAGCCCCCACAAGTAGGATGTTCTCCGCAATTTCATTAGAGATCACAAGCCAGATATTCTTTTAATTCGGGAAACTAAAATGCCAAAGGAGAAAATTGAAAAGATGAAACTATTCTAGTATTACAGTAACCAGGGTAATAACTCAGGTGGAGCTTCTGGAGGTATTGTGACTTTCTAGAATAGTCACATAATCAAAGGTGTTTCGATCTTGGAAGGTACAAATCATATAGCAACTAGATTTACTCATATAAGAGATAACTTTAGCTAGATTCAATTGAATATTTATGCTCCTAATGGAAAAGGAATGAGAAAATATTTTTGGTTAGAATTAGCTACTTTTAGGAGGATTTTTGATAGAGAAGCTTGGATTGTTATGGGGGATTTCAACAAACCCCTTATGTATGGAGAAAAATTTGGGGGATCCCAGATCAATCTGGAAAGCAAAGAGGATCTTCAGAATTTCATTGATAATCAAGGATTGATTGACATGGATCTCCAAGGAGCCTCCTTTACCTAGTCTAATCACAGAAAGGGGTTAGATCTCATACAGGTCATATTAGATAGATCTTTAATTTCAAATCATTGGTACTTTGACTATTACTGCTCCCTTAGAGCTCTTACTAGAATAGGTTCTGATCATTTTCCTATCAGTTTCATTGCGGATCCAATAAAAAAGAAGAGGAACACTCCTTTCAGATTTGAAAAAATGTGGATCTCTCACCTTGCTCTTAAAGAGGAAATTAGGAAATGGTGGAATATAAGAATTCAAGGAACTGCTATGTTTAGAGTTGCTAAAAAGTTAAGGGAAGTGAAATGCAATTTTAAAATATGGAAAAAGGAAACTTTTGGGAACATCTTTAGGATTAAATCTGATCTTCAGGTAGAATTGGGAGAAGTTCAGTTTAAAATTCAGAAGGAGGGCTATTTGAATGATACTAAGGAAAAAGAGAATGAGATCCTCATGAAGATGCATGAAATAATTGGCAAGGAAGAGGAGTTCTAGAGACAAAGATCTAGAGCTCTTTGGTTATCTGCAGGAGACAGAAACAACAGGTACTTTCATCTTTCAGCTTCAAAACAAAGAGCTATAAACAAAATATCTCAAATTGAAGTGAATGGAACTAGGTATGAGGAGGAGGAGGATATTAGAAAGTAGGCAAGTTCCTTCTTTAAACACCTTCTTTCGGCCAGTGAGGAAATAAACCAAAATGAGCAGGATCAGCTAGTGGAAGCTATACCAAGAATTGTCAACCAGGAAAATAACTCTTTTTTGACTTCTATCCCCACCAACGAGGAAGTCAAGCGGGTTGTCTTTTCCTTTGAAGGGAGTAAAGCTCTGGGGCCTGATGGTTTCCCTCTATTTTTCTTTCAATGGCTATGGGAGATTGTTGAAGAAGATTTGGTAAATGTTGTCAAAGAATTTTTTGGCTCTAGAAATCTTCTAAAAGAATTAAATGCTACCTTCTTGGTTCTTATTCCCAAGAAACTTGGAGCTAATAATTTTGAGGCTTTTAGGCCTATAAACCTCTATAATTCCTTATATAAAATCATATCCAAGGTCTTAACCTCAAGATTATTAACCCTTTTGCCTTCCTTGATTTCTCCTCAACAGAACGACTTTGTCCCTGGTAGACAAATTCTTGACTCTATTGTTACTATTCATGAGAATATTCACTCCCTAGTTGAGTCAAAGACTGAAGGCTTTTTATTAAAGCTCAATATTTCAAAAGCTTATGATAGAGTTGACTAGACTTTCTTACTTAAAATTTTAAAGGCTTTTAGTTTTTGTAACGGGGTTATCCAAATGGTTGAACAACTTGTGTCCACGGTGTCCATATCGATAATGGTCAACGGAGCCCCCACCTCCTTTTTCCAGAGCACCAGAGGTCTAAGGCAGGGTGATTCTATCTCTCCTACTTTATTCACTATTATGGCTGAAAGTCTAGGCAGGAACCTAAAAAAATTGGTTGACTTCAAATTTCTTTTTGGTCTTAAACCTTCTTCGGGCAATCTGGTGTGTTCCCATCAACAATTCATTGATGACACAATGCTTATGGGTAAAGCCATGGTGGCTGAAGGTAAAACCATAAAATAGTTGCTAGACAAGTATGGGAGAGTTTCTGGACAGCTGATCAATAATAAAAAAAGCTCGCTATTCTTCTTCAACACTCCGGATCATAGACAGACTAAAATCACTAGAATCCTGAGTTGCAAAGTGGATTCCTTTCCTACCACCTACCTTGGTCTACCCTTAATTTTGAAACCTCCAGAGTCATTTTGGCTCTCATTGGTTGAAAGGTTCAGTAAAAAGCTCATGGGATGGAAAGGAGCCATGCTAGGTCAAGTCGGAAAACTTTAGCTACTAAAAGCCTCTCTCCAGAATTTTCCTATCTATGCCCTTAGTCTTTTTAAGATTCCAACTAAATTTGCTGATGCCATTGAAAAAATCCGAAAAAGATTTCTTTGGTCGGGTGTTGAGGAAAAAAAATACTTCCCTTAATTGGTTGGAATCTGGTTTGTAGACCTAAAAAGGTCGGAGGACTTGGTTTAAGAAGAATCAAAATAGTTAACAAAATTCTCCTTGCTAAACAAATTTAGAGAATCTCCTCTTCTTTTGGGGAGTGGATTGATATCCTAGCTAGCAAATACTTAGGAAATAACTGCTCTTCCATAATTAAGAAGGACCTCCATCTTCTTCCCAGAGGTTCAACATGCTGGAATAATATAATCATTGAAAAAAAGATTGTGGATGAAGGTATTGGTTGGCAAGTTAGAAATGGTCATCATACTAGATTTTGGGAGGATAAATGGCTTTTAAAGGAACCCATTATAAAAATCAACTCCTTCAGTGAATGGCAGAGACCTACAAGGAACGGTTCAGAAATTATGTGAAAGACTATAGAGTGAATGGTAAGTGGGTGGACTTTTGCAGTGTTAGTCAGGCTTTGGGTCCTATCCAGTCTTCTCTGATGGCTATTAGACTTAATTCAGAGTAGCTAAATGATCATGTGGTTTGGGTTGATGATCCCTCTGGCAATTTTTCTCTGCCTTCTGCTTTTTCCAGGATTACTTCTTCTCTGGATCATCCTCCCTTCTGGTCTAAAGCCTGGTTTAAACTTTTGATTCCTAAAATCAATATATTTTTCTAGATCCTTCTCCAAAACAAAGTGCTTACAATTGATAACCTGTGTAAACGTGGATTTCAAATTCCTAATAGATGCTTTCTATGTAAGATGGAGGCTGAATCTGTGCATCACTTATTTCTTCATTATTCTTTTGCTGCTTCTATCTGGGGAAAAATCTTCAGGTTATGGCACCTCCCTTGGGTCTTCCCTTCATGCATTGAAGACTTCTTCTCCCAATGGAATGCTCCGACAAGAAATCTTATGCTTAGATCTTTTTGGGATTTAACATTCCCTCATATTGCTTGGGGCCTCTGGAAGGAATGCAACAATAGAATTTATAGAGGTAAAGAAGCCTCTAAGGATATTGTCTTTGACCAAATTGTCAGATTTCTAAAGGAAAATTTCAATGCAGTGGTTCAGAAGGATAGCATGTCCTTGAAAGTAGAGCACTCACTCTATGACCTTACTATTTCTAAGGAGTGGAACATAAATCTTGTCCCATCTAGAACCTTTATGAGAGCCAAGAAGGACAGAGAGGGTGTTTGCTGGTCTTTTCCGCCAAACGGTTGGATCAAAGCTAACTTTGATGGTGTGGCTAAAGGTAATACGGGGGCAGCGGGCTGCAGTGGAGTCATCAGGGATTCCTTTGGCAATTTCATGGGAGCGATGGCTTCTCCTCTCGGCTCCCAAACTAATCATTTGGCAGAGGCTG
Organism: Sequoia sempervirens; assembly: GCA_007258455.2. NCBI lineage: Eukaryota > Viridiplantae > Streptophyta > Pinopsida > Cupressales > Cupressaceae > Sequoia > Sequoia sempervirens. The sequence continues at coordinate 36,328 of VDFB02321758.1, forward strand.
CTGGAGCTTTTCACATCATAAATTTAGCCCAAAGTCTTAACATTAAACACCTGTGGCTTGAAGGAGACTCCAAAAACATAATTGACTACCTTAAGGAAAAGTCTCCCCTTTCGTGGACCATCAAGTCTTGGATTGAGGAAGCCAAGTTGACTTTGGATAAATTTGATAAAGTTAAAATATCACATGCTTACAGAGAAGCCAATGATGTAGCAGATTTTTTCGCTAACAAAGGAGTTAAGAGTAAAGATGTGTGTACCTAGCTTAATACAAATGATCTAAACTATAATGTTTGTGCCCTATTAAATTATGATAATCACATGGAAAAGTGATGTGTTATCCCTTTAATGAAGACAGATAAGACCTTTCACATCACAATCATTAGATTGTATGGGACCGATCCCAACGGCTTAATTTGCAAGAAAGGCCCGCACGCTTTATGGGTGCTAAGTTGTGGCGGGGCCAAATTTAGTAAAGCTTTTGTTTGGATCTACCCCACTGTGTCGATTGAGATGGGAGGAGACAGAAAGCGTATTGAGCCGGAAAGCTATGAAACTCACATGAAAAAAGTCAAGGCTTGGGAAAAAGTTAAAAGCAGAGGGTTGCTTCCTTTTCTAGAGAAGCTCCATGCCTCCAGCCAGGAGGCTAAATACCTCTTTGTTAAAAACTAGAATAATGACAATTTGACCCTGTTTGGTAGGAATGTTGAGCTCAGTGAAAATTTAATCGTAGAAGTTACGGGCTTATCTACTGATGGTAAGAAGTTTTTCAGGGATAGGGATTTTTCTGATGAAGCCATGATTAGATTTCCTAAAAGAGACAAAGAAAGGTTAAGCCTAATCAAAATTGCTAGTAGCTACTTTGATGCTGATTCTATAAAGACCATAGAGGAGGTATGTCTTGGGATCATGGTTAAAAAAGTGGCAATATTTGGGCAATTTAACTTTTCACCCAAAATTGAAATGAAAAAGGGTTTTTAGAGGAGATTCTCAGCTTTCCAAAAATATAAATTATGATTTAATTTCAATTTAATAAATAATTATTATTCATTTCTATTAGAATTATGACTAAAGTCGATCAATAGGCTGGTTGAAAACATCTATAACTTTCAAAGCGGTATCATATTTTTTGAATCAAAACATGCATTCAATATGCTTCACATACTATAGGATTAAAAGAAAAATTAAATTTCATGAAGTTTTGACCGAGTTAAGGTGGAGTCGATTGCATCGAGTTTTATATTTTCTAAAAGTTTTAATAAAAAATTCATAATTAATTATTTACTTGGAAAAAATTACAAAAAATATGCATCACATCCGAACACAAGTCCTCTACTTATATATAAAATATTACAAAAAATAATTATCAATTTATTATGGTTAAGGTGGTCAGACACCTACTTATTTTTTCCACTAAATTTAAGTACTCACTGCATTGAAATTTCAAATTTTCTTACCAAATAAATTTTATTTTTTAAAAACCTAGTATTTTAGAAACTACATTCAATTTCTACAAATTCTATTCTTACATATTTTTAAAAATAATATAGATAACTTATTCAAATATTTAAAGTTTCCTAACAACGATTTTTTGAATTTTTGCCACTTAAGGGCTTTTTTGGCGATGATCCTGCACATACCGGGAAGGTTCCTGTGGTCATCATGGAGTACATTATGGTGGATGGGCGCTTTACTAGAGTTTATGGCTACCACTTTGCTCTTCTCAACCACTTTCGCCACAAGGTTAGCATATCTCTTCCCTATTATCTTTTATGTTCCTTGAAGAAAATCTTGGAGGATAATAAGAAAAACCCCAATAGATTTCCTAGCTTGCATACGGGGTTAATAAGATTGATTGTTGAGAATTTCCAAAACATGGCTGCCCCCACTATTCTAGATACCACTCTTGACTCTGAGAGTGATGATACGAAGGCCAGTGGCTTGGAGTATCTTCCTAACCCTAGTTCAGCTAGAAAAGTCTTTAGCTTGCATGCTGGCCCTTCTGGGAAAAAAATCCCCACTCCCCTTTCTGGTAAAGTCTGTGCTGAGCTTGAGCTTGATAGCCCCTCCCTTTTGAACAGCCCCATTCATAAGAAACCCCAGGCTAAAAATCTTGTTGCCTATTCTGAAGATTCCTCTGATTCGAAGGATTCCAAAGCTAACAAAATTGAGGCTAATTTTGAACCTATGTTAGACAAACATGTTGAAGATGATTCCCTTGTTAATCCTAACACTAAGAAAACTATTCCTAATATTGATGATGAGCCCTCTTTGGATTTTTTGAACCTTGCCAAAGCCAATTCTGAGTCCCACTCCAAACTCTTGGATTTGACTTTCACTGAAATCAATGAGTTGAAAATAAAAAACTGGGCCCTTCAAAGCAAAATCAAAGATCTGGTTGCTAAAATTGCTGAGATTGAAAAGAAAGATGTGGACAGGGGGGTCCAAGGTAACCATAACAGAGACATTGATTCCAAGGTTGATTATATAATGAACACCATCAAGACCATCACTGAGAAAAACAACAGAATGGCTAGACATAATGCCATTATCATTAATGCTATGGGTGAGAAGCTCGATAAAACCCAGCAGGATTCTTTGGTGGTGGACCTGGAGGAAATAGAGGACAATATCCAGGACACAGATGTGGGCATCTCCAAAAGAATAAGAGCCAACCTGAAGCGCAAGGTCCCCCCTACTTCTAGTATGATAAAAACTCTTAAAAAGGGTGTCAATGATATATAGAAGTTGGAGGAGGAGACATAGTCTATCCTCAAGATTCTGAAGTAATGGTTGGGGTTTCTGTGTCCTCTGTTTCGTCCTTTTTGGTTTAGTTCGGGTGGTTGCTACTGATCTTTTCTTGGGCAGCTAGTTTTTGTGGTTGGACTTCTTAGTCCTCTCCTCTGTTTTGTAAACTTTGTGCTTTTGGGTCCCTGTAAAACCCGTTTTACCCTTTTATCAAAAACATTTATTTTTTAATTTTTATCTTCACATACAACTAAATCTATGCTATCCTCATGTAGAAATTCGATGACAAATTCAAAACTAGAACAAGGGATAGAGGAAGGTGAGAAATGAAAAAAGGAAGTAGCCTCTTGTTCATCATTTACATCACTATCATATGCGTACCCAACACAATCTACAATCTAAAATGATTCATCTAATGAATCTCTGGCACACACATCTTCTACTTCCATGCTGCCACAAAAATTGGCAGATTCATATCCCACACTATCAAACTAGAAATCACTATTAGATTCATCATTTTTTCTTTCTTCCAGTTCAAAATCACCACACATATTGTCACATTCATCTAATATAGAGTGAAAAATCTCTACTTATGTTGTTTCAACATCTGCAAAAGGTATGACATCAAATTTTTTAGTCACTTCATCATACCTTACATTTTGGTTATCATAACAACCCTTATCTACACATAATTCTTTTGTAGGTTTATCAAAAAAAAAATCTTCACCACTACAAGATACATCACTTTTTTCTTCCACTATACTTTCTAGAGCCATTTGACCAGGCCTAGAATAAGTACCATCACACAATTCAAATAAGAAAATATCTCCATATTTCCATATCATCCTATCAATCATTGAAAGCCAACTATCTATCTCTCCAACTCTGGAAAGCTTCCATCTTTGTGGAATTTTACTCATACTTGGTTGAATTCTTTCACAAAATAAATCAACACATGCTAATTCATCTGACCTATTTGATTTTGGTATACCAAACAAGCCTTCCATGAATTTATCGTCAAAATTAGATGGGAATTCATCCTCATATCTTTCTATGTTCTATAATGCATCTAGAGGTGAGAAAGTTTCAACCTTAGATTCATATTCTTCTTCATTTTATTGACTATGGAGAAAGCTATTGTCAAACAAATAACTGTTATTCACTTCACAAAACTAATCCATGGATACTTATTTAAACTCATGCCATGGAAAAATAGAATGCAGGGAAAGATCACAAAACCAATCCCTAGCATCATTCTCTAAAGTTCTTACAAATAATTTCATGACAATTTCCTCTTCTGCTATCTAACATTTTACCATTAAATCAGAGACATCTTGCAAATGTACTAATGTTGATTCTTCTAAACCACCTCTAAACTTAAGAAAATACTCCTTTATCTCTCTTTGAATAGCGTGCAGATGACCATGGGTTTTACTAAAATCCAAATATTTTACTAAAATATAGAGTGTTATATATCTCCAAAGAATTTTTTTTTCTTTGAGGATATGATTGTGGCTCAGTCATGGCAGAATAACTTATAGAGGGGGAACCCATTTGGTTATAGATTTTGCAAAATTAATATCTAACCCTCTACAACTATCTGCTTCAGAATATCCAATTTATCAATTCCATTTTTAACTAGTATCTTAAAGAATTGAATAAGGGACAATATTTACTAGAAGTTTATTGCAGAACTTCATACATAATGCAACAATAGGAAAATACCTAAAAACTTCTGCAACCAACTCTTATGATTATGTAAAAAAATTGAAGTTTCCACCTCTTTGAAAGAGGAAAAGATCTTTAAGAAGCAAAGATCTCCTTCCAAGATCTAGGTATTTCTAATTTATCTCAACCAATAGAGTAGCAGACTTTACGAACACACTAGAAACATTACAACAATCTCCCTCTTTAAGTATACAGGTCCCTGGATCATCTGAAAAAAAACTTCAGATCATAAAATTTCTTGACTCTCCCAAACGGATATATCTCTATCTTCCACAATGGAATCACTACTTCATGTGGCTCGCAAAGATGTACAACATATTTTATGTTGCTCACCCAAAGATTCTCACACTTCTTATTCTTTCTTCCCCAATAGAGTCACCAATCTATTGGTAACTCAGATGGGAAAATAAGATTCCACAATTTTCAATCTCTAGTTACAAATAATATTTTGAGATTTTAATGACTCTTTGATATGATAGTTTGCAACAAAATTTCAAAGTTCATCCCCAGTAAAGTTACAAATCTATTGGTGTTTCTAGTTGATGGTCTAGTTTCTCGTAAAGGGTAGCTACTCCTCATGCTTCGAGACCCTAAGTTAGTGGCCAATGAATAGGAGATGATTGGTAAGCTTCTCCTTTGCACCTTATGCTCTAGAGGACCATGGTGGGCATCCCTATATTTTAAAGAAGATTATCACACTACAATGATGGAATTCCTTTGATGGGATAAATCATATACACAACCTTCTATGTTATTAGTGACTTTTTGTAGTGTGGAAAGGACAAAAATGAAACATGAAAGCAAATATAAACTAAGAAAGAAGGGAAATGTTTTTGATTTAAAGATTTTGATTCTACCCTAGCTTCAAACTTTGTGAATCTCCTTGACTAGTGCCTAAACCATATAGAGTTAGGAATGAAATAAAATCCAACAAACCAACCATGGATTCTCATAACCCTACTAGCTTGTAGTAGGAAACCAACAAAAGGAGAACACCATCACATTACTTATTAATCCACATTGTAGAAATAATACCTCCACTATCTCTATGCAAGCAATTACACCACTCCTTGAATGATAGGAAAGAATATAAATAATTCAAATAGAAAGTATCCTTGAAACATAAAAATAACCCTTGATTAATTTTATTCAAAATATAATGAGTACAATATTTGGAGAACACGATGGATTGACATTTAGATTTGAGACAAAATATAATGTTTATAACATTCATTTGTTGTTATTACATATCATAGCTTAAAGCATTCCCTATCTATGTCATAAGGACTTACCCTATTCAAATTGACTCAATCAAAGACTTACAAAAAACTAGAAAATAGAATTGTGGAAAGGAAACACTACACCAAACCCCTCAGGTTGGAGAGCAGAAGTCCAAACCCAAAACAAGACAACAAAATTTTCCTTTACAGTGCAGGCATAACTACAATTCAAATTCAAACCCTAAACCTAACTCAATTAGAGTTATTGAGAGGTTTAAATCCAATCTAATTACAAAAATTTCAATATTCCCCCCAAAAATAGAGCAACAACTAGCCATAAATGCCCCTAACATCTCGATCACACTCCAACTTGTTGGTGCTCATGAATGCAGGTATGGGCTCTCGGGAAATCTATCATTAGAATTAGGAAAAAAATACCCTAAGAAATACATTGACCTCTGTAACACTTCAAAAGGAATTAAGCATTGCTTAACAATAAATTTGGCTTGGGAGAAGCATAGAATTTCAATCTGAAGTCATTATGAGTCAATCTGGTAGTTGAAATGCAGATATGCCATTAGTGTTCTACGTTTCCCCATGAAATGAGGTAGCTAACCATTACACTTTGAATTTTGGCTATCATATGTGAGATGAAAAACCAAGATCAAATATCCAATATACTTTGAAACATCACCATTGATTTCCACTTTTAAACCAAGTTGTTGATCACCTACAAACTGCATAACCATCATTGAAGGGAAAGAAAAATATTGATGTGACAACTCTTTGAGTCCCTTCGATGCAACAAAATCTACCACATGTCAACCCCTTGATGTCACCTTCACCTTCATTTTGCTTTCATTTCCCATCGAGAGAACCACCCTATCACCTCCCTTCACAAAAACTATGTGAAGCAACCAAGTGATATATTGTTGTGTCCGATTTGCGCACAAAATGCTATATTAATCACCATTGAACATCATCAAAGAGACAACGATATATCGAGGTGAGACCATTTAGAGTCTCCCCGATGGAATGAAAACATACACTAGCCATGAACCACATCAGTTCCCACCACACCACACATCAACTCCCCACTCCCCCTTTGAAAGATAAGAGATGCTAGTGGGTCCCCCACAGGCTAGTAGGGAATGATCATGATTAACCCAAACCACCTCATCTCAATCGTTAATCACACAAGACCTAATGTTCACTACCTTCACATGATAATGGGCCCCACTGACTGATAAGACACATGGCACTCACCCACCAACTTTTTGGAATATTTTAATGAATATTAAAACCGAACAGGTGAGCAGGGAATGGTTAGGACCGAATCACTTAGATCCAACTACCTATATTAAAATATTATACTCGCACATGCAAAATGTTAGAAATTTAAAAGTGTGCCTTGACTAGGTTAATGAGATACATAGGTACATTGGTAAATATTGAAAGGTTTACGAACCGCTTAATATGAACATGATTTATAATGAATCAACGAATGATAACTGGGAATATTAGGCTCAAGGGGCCAACAACTGGATAGATTTAATGGCTCAAGATATGACTTTGAAAAATAGGAATGGGTAAAAAAATTCAATGAGCAGATAGAACAAAAGACCAAGGCATGGAAAAATTAGGGTTTTAGGAGGGTTTAAGCCCTATACACAATTTATAACCCCAATCAGATACAATTGAGGAGTTTCAAATCCTCAAGGATCTCAAAATTTTAAAAATAGCCATGGATTTTGCAAGCTCCACCACACATTATGGTTTTGGGACTTGCGGATGTAGGAATGTGTCTACAATGTTTGTATCTATCCTTTGTTAGATTTTTTTGAGTTTTTATGCTCCCCAAGGTTGGATTCATAAGTTGTAGTGTACGGAAGGCTAATTGGTTGTAAAAAAAGATTATATTCTTTAGGTGTATGAAGTTATGAAAGTTTTGTTTGATTTTAGGGTGTTGATGGAATATTTGAGATAATTGTTATGTGTTGTGTGTGGTAGACAAGTCATATTTGGATTTGTTGAATTGTGTTCTTAAATGATTAGGGGTGCTAACACATGTTTGGTTGACTTGGCATGTTAGCACTAATTACATATATGCTTTAGTGCTTGTGGAAGCATGGCATGGCATGTTAGTATAGATTTGGGTCTAAATTAATTTGTGGTGTGGTCCACCTTCACTTCTTTCCACCACAGAAGTATTTGATGCTGACCTATTTTGAATTTTCACATTTGAGGTGAATAGGCAACCTTGGAGATTTTTTTCAAAATTGTGAATGGTATAAATGTGTGATGAAGAGTTAAGTGTGGTGTGTGTGTAATACAAAATTTTTTGAGGTGCAAAAACTAATTAATTGTAGTGTGAGATTTAATGAGTAAGACTATTGGAAGTAGTGAGAAAAAGGTGTTTACATTCTTCAAAATACCTGAGGTTACTAGAGCCGGTGAGTTGAAGGTTGCGGATGGTATAGAGATTATATGGTGGATGTTTTATATTTATCTAATATGGATTTCTCATTTTAACAATATTTTGTATTCTTCTTTCTAATTCAATAGTGAGCCCTTCTTTCTTTTAAGCAGTGTGCCTTCCGATAGTGAGCCTATTGGATTCAGTGTTGCAATTAATTTATATTGTGAGCTAATCCTCATTGTGGTTTTTTCCTTCTTGGGTTTTCCATGTAAATTTAGTGTTCTATTATGCATGGTGTTTGATGTTTTGTTGTTTCATTTATTTACTTTCATGTTAAATCTGATTAAGGGTGTAAGGACTAATAAGGATCTAAATGATAATGAGGGTTTTTTTATAGTTTAATGTATAGCTGATTCAACCTTCCTCTCAGCTATCTTGTGCAATCAAAAATTGGTATCAAAGTAAGGTTCCTTTGTAGTGTTGGATGTTGCTGATATTTGGCTGTCATTGATGTCAACGCTATTGGCATTAATGTCTTTAAGGTTGTATATGTCGAGGATATTGAGAAAATCATAATAAAATAAGTTGTAGGTTGTCAGTGATGCAGTGAAGTTCGGTATGATGGATAGCTCATTATATTGATGATAAGAGATTGTGGATAAAAGGGTTTATTGTCTAGTATATCTAGTTTATCCACATAAAGTTTCAGAGATCCACATGAAGATTTGATCGAGTTATGACTATTTGTGTTCTAAGAGTTCTTTTGTTGCTTTAGTTTGTGTTCCTAAAAGAAGATAATGTGATTCTAGTAAGTTTGATTTATTGTGGATGCTTCTATGGTGATTCATGATGCTCGTGGATGTTTCTAGATCATGCTCTATCTTTGTTGTATGTTTGCATTGATCGTTGTGCTTGTGATTGGTGATTTTCTTTTGTGAGTTCATATTTTTCATGATCATGGCCGACAAGGTGATTGTAGCATGTTGTAGATCTTTGAGGCATAATTGTTTAAGGTGTTTTCATTTTCAAGGATGTTGTTTTGGGTCCTTACTATGTTGTGGCCAACATTGTTTGATTCCCATTGAAAATTTCTTATTGATTTGGGCCAACAGTTTGTACATGTTTTATATTTTGTTAAAGCCGACATGTAGTTGATCTTATTCTTAGTCATGGATATATATGAGTGATTGTTTATACCATTTTAAGGCATGTGTGTGAGTGGTGTGCAAGATGTGTGAGTGTTATGTGTTACTAATGTTCTAATCTTTCAAAGGTAGAAGAAAACTATGAAGAAGAGTTTATGTGCTTAACCAGAACTGTAATCAGGCATTAGCATATGTTATTTTCTCAGTTTAAAATCTTTTCAATGTAATCTAAATGTTTCTATAAGACAGTGAGTCTTCCTTTGGGTAGTAAGCCTTTAGGATTTGAGTAATGAGCTCTCTAGGTAGTTTACTTGAATGCATGTGCATTCTCCATTTATAATTCTTTTATACTTTTAATAGAGTAATCTCGTGGACTAACCTTCACCGTGTTTTTTCCCCTAACAAGGTTTCCATGTAAAAAATCTTGGTGTTATTTGTGTTTCTTATGTGGTGATGGTTTATGATTTCATGTTTATATATTAGATCTGAGAATAAGTTTAATTTGTATAATTTTGTGGCCACTGATTCACCCCCCTCTTAGTTGTCTACCCTTGTGTTTCCAACAATTGGTAATAGAGATTGTTCCTTAGAAGAAGTTTAATAGCTTGAGGTGATCCAGGATGGCAACATATAAGAAGGATAGTCTGAGATTTGATGGAACTAATTATTCTTTGTGGAAGACTCGAATGGAGTGTCATCTAAGATGCATTGGTGAACCTTATTGGAAAATTACAAAGAATGGGTATATCATTCCACAAAATGGTCCTTCTACTACAAATGATATTAAGGAAGCCAAGTACAATATCAGGGCTAAGGAAGCATTATTGAGTGCTCTGACTGATTCTGAGATGACAAATGTAATGGATCTAAAGACTGCTTATGAGATCTAGAAAAAATTGGAAACTTTGTATGAAGGTGATGCCCATGTGAAGATTATTAAGTTGCAAAGCCTGAAAGGGAAATATGAGATGTTGAGAATGGGTGATGATGAGAACATCACTTCTTTTATGGGGAGAGTGAATGAGCTTGTGTGTAGTATCAAATGTGTTGGTGGAACACTGGAAGAATTAGAGATTGTTGCTAAAGTGCTTAGATCCTTGCCTGGTGCATGCAAAGCCAAAGCTACTACTATTGAGGAGATCCGAACTGTGACAAATGTAACTAGAGACATGTTGACTGGTAAGCTAACTAATTTTGAGTTAAGTGAGTTTGGTGATTCTCTTCCTAAGACAAAATCTACATTCAAAGCTACTATCTCTGGAAAAGATAAGTAGAGATATGATCCAGGAGAAATTTCTTCTAGAAAAATGTTCAAGTATAAGGAGGAAATGAGAGAGATTGAAGAAGAAGAGAAAAAATTAGGCGAGCTTGAAGCACTTCTTGTCAAGAGGGAAGCCAGAGGAGAAGGTAAGTATAAAGGGAAATTTCCTATTAAATGTTTTTCTTGTAATAAAATAGGTCATTTTTCCTCAAGTTGTTTGTAAAGAGTCCCTAAGCAAAGAATTAACAAGCCTA